>BLXL01010108.1:0-29932 GCA_023170135.1 Acarapis woodi
CAGATATGAAAAGAATTAAAAATATGGTTAAATGATGTTATTCATTCACACAAACTTACATCTTCAGTCAATTCATCGGGATTAATATGTGCAATTTTAAGTTGGTCAGCATTATCATCCGAATTTTTATCATCTGATTTACTAATATCAGTCTTATCAATATCTTTCACTTGATCTTCAATTGCTAAATCATCAGAATTTGTCTTTATTTTTGTATTTTTAATTAATTCAGTTGAGTCTAATTCAGAGGGACTTTCCTTACTTTCTTCATTTACATTTCGCTCATTTTCGATTATTGATTCGTTTGATTTTTCGTCTGTTTCATCGAGTAGAATAGTCTTATTTTCATCTCCTAAATTTAAAAGATTTTCTTTGTTTAAATCATCCATTATTTAAAAATTTAGAATACAAAATTGTTAACTTTTTATGATATTCCTAATATCGAATGAACACTATTTTGATTAAATAGTTGTTTTCATAAAAGCATGCTATCTTATGTTTCAGAAAATTATACTTTTAGTTATTGGAAGGGAAAAATTAAATAAAAAAAAAAGCAAAAAAATTGGCTACAGCCGATTTTTATAATTCGAAAATTTGAATTTGCCTCTTCAAATAATTTTTCCGCTTTTTTTTTCACTCTTTAGCTCTGTTTTCATTCAATTCATTAGAATGATCCATCTCGCCAAATAAACAAGCAATGGATGTAGTCCATCATAATTTTTGTATGTGTAAAGAAATGTTTGTGAATCTTTCCTTTGCTTTAGACACTACATAAATAGAAGTCTTCAAATATAAACAATTTAAAAATGTTCTAAAAATTTTGAACAAGAAAATAAAATTTTAAATATATGTAAAATCATTTAAAACTTTCTATGCTTCGATTAGTCTAAAATCTAATTTAAATTTTAATTTACATTTTTTTCCTATTCATTGATGGTCAACTTAATTTTCTTGTGGAACACATAAGGTAAAAAAACAATCGCTCAAAAATAGTAAAACAACCCTTTTTTTGCGCCATCAGATTTTAATCTTAAAAATTTTTTATGCTTTTTTTTTTGTTTTGACGGGATTTACTTCATTTTAATATGAATGATTGAAAAGTTTGAGAAATTTAATAATAATATTGAGTATTATCAACTTATATTTTCAACGCAACAAAAAAATTTTCTACTCAAATATCTCGTGATAATTTCCGTTTTGCTTAGTCCTTTTCGATCAATACACGCCAATCATCACTCTTTCAAACCAGTGAGTATGTATGAAATTTTTTCTTTATTTTTGGAGATAATATAAGCTAATTGATTTCAATTATTTTGAATAAATTTTTTAAACATTTTGTAAGCCACTTATCTAATAGATTACAAGTAAATTAATTATGATTAATTTATAATTATGCAATCAAACGAATATCAAGATTTCAAATATCAGTGTATATGCGAATGAAAAGTTCATTCAATTCTGCATAAATGCTTTAGCAGTAATTGCAAGAATTCATTGTTTCTAAATTTATGAACATGGTTTTTCTTTTGATTCGTTGTAAACATCACAAAATTTTAAGCGCAGACATTTCTTGCGATTTTCTCTCTTGCTCCTTCCAGTTAGCCTACCCTACGATCTCACACTCTATACTGTTGCATGCTAGCTTCTATGATGATGTATAGAACTCGGTAAAGGACATTGAGAAGTGGAAATAGTATTCATTCCAAATCGCTATATAGCAATTAGAGTGATTTTTTGTAAACAACTTACTTACTCCATCTATCTAAAATAATAAAGCTGCTTTCAGGTTTTATTTTATATTTTTTTTTTTTTTTATATTTTTTTATTTTTTGTTCATTGCGTGTTTCGTGTATTTTGCTTTTGCATCCCTCTTTACCAAATTTTCAAACAGTGTATATGTGGTGATCTTATATTGATTTTTTCAAATTCGTTCTTATATTAAAATTAATTTAATTATTTTAATCCTTTTCAAATTTTTTTTTGAGCTTAATTTATTTTTCATGGATAACGTGATGGTCTCTTTTGTTCGATTCTGAATATTTTGTGTTATTGTGTGATCTTAGTATTCTTTTATCCTGGTTACAACAGTATTTAGATATTTTTTTCAAGATAATATTCGATTTGCAAATGAATTTGAGTGAATATTTATTGTCAGTGTTTGCGTTGAATATAATTTATTAAGTATAAATGATATATAAATTTTTTGTGTACTGCATTTACTCAAATTTGTTCTAGGTGAATTTCATGATTAATTTAATTGGTTTATCAAAAAAGTGTTTTATTCAACTTGTGGTCATTCATTTCCATTGTAAATATTTTATAATTAGATTATTTAAAAAAATTTTTAAAATTCAATTCTTCAACTTAATTTGAAAATAATTTTTTGATCAACATTAGGCTTATGTGCAAAATGTTTTTTTTGTACTGGTTTGATTTAAGTGTTAATGATAAAATTTTAAACAAAAAACTTTTTCATTCCGCAAATAATTATGTATTTTGAATTCGAGTCATTCTGGAAATATCGATAATGATTCAATCATATAATTCATTTAAAAAATTGAGAAATCAAATAAAAATTATTTTCAAATATGATTGTAATTCATAAATCATCGAGTAAACAATTTTTACCTCACTCAGTTAATTTAATTTAGTGCAATTTATAATGTTACATTATTTGTGTGGTTTACCTTTTTTCTGATACAATTTTATAATCGCTTTATGCTGTCAAATTGAGTTCCAATGGAATTTGCCTAAAATCTATTAAATCTATTATTTGATATGCTTTTTGCCTAGACAATGTTTTACAAAGTTTACAAAGTAGTATGAATGTTAAAATTAAATCCCAAAGTGATCTTTTAGCAATCGTTTTTATGGATGAATAATTTTAAATAGTACGAAAATATTTTATTTAGACCTTCTATCATTCATTTTAAGAATTTTTAATTTCAATTCAATTTTAACAAACACTATTATTAGTTCACAACTTATTTTCATTGAGTTTAGATAAAAAAATTAAATTTATCGATCTAAATTATACGATTTAATTAAACATTTTAATCATTCGAAGTTTATCAAATTTAGAATTTTATTTTAGCAAATCGTGCAGGTGAAAAATAGTTGGTATTATCAAGCCAATTGCAGATGTCAAATTTTTAATCATTCGATTTTCAAAAACTAAAAAATTATTTATCTAAAGTTTATCTGGCAACTAACAATTTTACTGAGCATTGTAATCTATTTGGTATTTATTGTATTTTACAATTTTTTTTAATTTATTCTTATACTTAAAAGAGAACAAAAAATTTTAGTGTAGATATTTAATTGAAATGTAAGCTTTTCAATTGAATTTTTCTTTTCTAAAGAATATTATGACTAGATTTTTGCTCCTTAGTCCAATCTATAAAATTTTATTTCTTTAAGAAACAATTATTTTCTTTTTTTTTTTTTTGGTTAGAATATTAACTAAAAAATAATAAAAAATCTAGTGTACTTAGTTCAACTTAACTAATCATAACCTGTTCAAATCATGTGCAATCTAATACATCATTCTAGTTGACCGTAGTGGGCAACTAGTATTTCAAAAGAGAGGCTCCAGTATAAGGCTATGAAATGCAAAAAATTTGCCATTAAAGCTTACATTAATTTATAAAGCTTGAGTCCTCGTCATACCTTTAATCAACCAAACTTGTACCTAACTAATTCTAACTACAGTGTCGGATATAATATCGGAGAGTGAGCAAATTTTTTTTTGGTCTTACGGCTTCTTTCATTGCGTGAAAAGTATGCGAATCATATGCGTAATAAAATGAAAAGCAATATGTGAATCCCTTAAGTTTCTTACCCTAAAATAGTGAAGGATTTCTTGTTAGCTTGCAATATCTTTGATTTTTAATTCACAACTAAATCTCTCCCACCAACTTGACTCCTCCAGTGTAGCATTAAAGTATATTACGACAAAACTAGGATAATTTCATGATTAGAGTCAAAGGAGGATTTCGTTACCTTAGTTAGTAGATTTTGTGTTTTCTCATTGTTCTTTATGATCAATAGGTATTTTGTATTCAAAAAATCAGTAAATCTGAAAATTTCAAGTGCATCATCTGAGTAGCAGATAAAGTAATTTAATTGTGTTTGTTTGGAGAATAGTCTTGGATTTCAGCGAACATGGGTTATTAGTCTACTTAGACATATAAATGTTCAAATTTCTATGCTTTATTTTTTTCACTATTGCACTTTTTATTTTTGATAATTTCAAGAATATTTTTTTTATATTCGCCTTTATCAGACTTTCGTATATTCTGCATGTATCGTCACTTTATTCTCACCTAATAGATTTCATTTTCTAATACGTAATAAATTATTTGAATCATCATAATGTTTTTTTATTATTTTACTTTTGCGAATTTGGATTTTTTTTATGTATTTTGTTCATTTCCGTCTGAGATATATATCCTATTTTAAATTTTAAATAAGGTCTAACCTCAAAGTGCTTTAATTTTCGAGATCGATCAGGTTATTTTTTATTAATTTATTCACCTGATATTTTTTCTTAGCTTTCATTCATATTGAAGTCTTTTTTTTTTCGTCTTTATCTATTTCATATTTGATTATTAATTGTCACTCAAATTTTTTATTTGAGGGCTAAATATGCAAGAAAAAAAATTTAAATTTTCGAATAATAATCTCCAAATGCGGTCTCCAACTTTTCACATATTGTTCCACTATAATCAGAGTTCAGCAAAACTTTCATTAGCATTTTTCTCGCTTTTTTTTGTTTTGTTTTAGGAATTAGACTTGTTATAAAATTTTATGTTTGATTCTTGATTTATTTTTATTGTGAAACAACGATCTTTTATTTTTAATGATTTTTTTCCTAAAATTCTATGATTTTCAATGTAAAATTTTTTTAAATAATAATTAAACTTAATTGAACTGAATTCATTTCTGAATTGAAATTGAATGAGTACATAAACTGATTCTTATGGATAAAAAAATTATTTTTTTAAATTTCTAAATTGTTATTTTCATGAAATAGTGCTATATTAGCGAGCTGAATCGTAAATTATTTATTTTCACATCGATTACTCAAGAAACAAATTGGCTGATTTAATTTTGTTAATCTAATCAATTTTAAAGCCAAAAATTTATCAAAGATTATTTAAAAAAAATTCAAATCAAATTTTTTTTTTTGTTATTCATTTGAATAAATTAAGAAATAAACACTCAACCATAAAATTTAATTAATAACTTTCGGTATTATGATATTTAAAAAAAATTTCGAAGCATTAACCTTGAGCAAATTTTGCTTGTTTTTGTTTTATATTTAAAAAATATTGACAGTTTCGATTGTTTTAAATTTCTTTGCATATATATAAATTTAGATACGATGACTTATTCACTAGCATAATTGGATCATCTTGGTTAAAACCTTCTAATTTTCAAAGATCCACAATAGTTTTTTTTTTTAATCAAGCCTCGCTCACTTCGCTTACAAATTCAAAAGAAATGTGCTAATCGGCTTATCAATTTATTATAAGATTTAATGCGAAAAAATTGAAAATTACAAATAAAAATTAAACATTTTACATATTTTATAATTTAGCGTTCTTGTCGCAACGTATCAAACTATATTATTGACATTTATTCTTTTCAATTTATCTATTGATAAATGCGTCAAAATTTAGTGTTTAAATTAGTATACTGTTCATTCAAAAATAAAATTTTCTAAATTTTTATATCGAAAAATTAACACGTTAGGATTTTTTTTTGAGAATCTCTTTTTAATTTTTTAAATCTAATCAGAATGATTGAGTGTACTAGATCGAAAAAAATTAGAGCTTATTTTAAAAATTAGAAATGGTTGAAAAAAATTTTTTTTTGTTGCATTATTCGAGGTCAAATTTTTGGCAAACATCGCTTAAAAATATTCAAGCTTTTTTAGTTAATCGCTGAAATTTATTGGCCCCCCACGATATACAAGCCAATGAAAGTTTTATAATCACATAACTTTTCCCTTATTTACAATCCATATATATTCATGTTTTATATTTGATTAATTTTAAGATCATCTTTTGAATTTTGTATCTTTTATTTATACACATCCTTTTTTTTAATCAACTGTGATAAACTATTTTTTATGCAAATTTTTGAGAAGCAATATTCTTCATGAAAAATTTCGCAATTTTTTTATGAATTATTTTATTAATTTTTGAAGAAGAACAGATTTTTCTATGTTTAATCGTTTCGTAAAAAAAAATAATTTTTAAACATGAAATTCTTATAAATTTTTTACTTATATTGTCAAATCTTCTCAAAAAATATGAGATCTCTGAAATTTATAATTTTTCTAATTTAACTTTTTTGGTTAATTTTTCAATTCAAATTCATAACTGAGTCAAATTGTTGCCGATCGCATCAAATGTTCAATTAACCGATTTTAACTGCATTTTTTGATGAAATTATTTGAGAAAGAATATATTTTGAGTTTAACATACTTCTCAAGCATATATGTTAGTCCATTCTTTATCAATTTTTTTCTATCTCTAATGTTTGAAAAATGGAAATATTCTGATAATTTTTTTTAAATTGACTTATCAGATAAAAGTTTGAATTGCCTATTAATAATTTCTAGAGTTCGAAATAAATAGTAAGTTTTAAAAAGTCGAAAATATAGCTTAGACAAAAAAATAAATCAAGTTTGGTTCTACCTTTATTTAGATTTTTTTCCTCAAATATCAAAATTCAATATTTGAAGTTAATTTTGTTGCTTAGCAATCGAAATTAAGCGCTTAGCAAAATTCGATCTCATTTGTTTAAGATTTGATTAATAAACATTGATATTTACTGAAATTTCTATTTTTTTTTTTGTTGCTTAAATTTCAAATTTCTTTACCATTTTTATATCGTAATAATATTAATTAAATTATTTAGAATTAGATGTTAAAGAAATTACGCACAAAGTAAATTTGTTTATCTTTGCAATATTCACGCTTTCTGAGAACTCTAATGCTAATGCCGCAAAATTCAAAATTATTGATAAAATTTTTCGCATAATTATAGATTTTATCTGCAAATAAAAAGACTCAGTAAATCACAAAAATTTACAAAGTTAATAAAAATTCTAAAGGAGACACACCGTGAAATACAATAATTCATATGCTCAAAAAAAATTTAATAAAAAAGTTTATTAATTATTGTCAGCAAATACTCGTATGATGAATTTTAATTCAAGCCCTAGATTGAAAAATCTAAAATGCAAGTCAGATTATTTTTGTATTACACATAATTAATTGGGTAATTTTTGTTAAAAATGAAAATAAAAATCTTTAATTTTTAAATATTTATCAATGTAAAAATTCTCATAACTAATTGCCGATTTTTTAATATATGACTTTCATCAATTATTTTTCATGGATCACTATTAATCATTAGATTCAAAAATCAAAATAATATTTTATTTCAAATTTTAAATTTAAATTTTAAGATCCTTTAAGCTGGTGGCTTGGTAAATTTATCGAAAAAATTTTGATTCCCGTGTTGTAATATCTATTTATTGTTTGAATTTGCTTCATAAAATTATAAATGAATATTAATTTTTACTTCTCACTTTTATTAAGTCGTCAGTTGATTAAAGATACTGCAAATCCTTTTACTTGAATTTATAATTTTTTCATTTTTATAATAAATTACTTAAACTGATTATGTTTTTTTTCTCACTTAACATAAAATTGCATCTAAAAACATTGTTAAAAACTGAAAAAAATTTTTTATTCTACATTTTTAAAATAAACATTTAACACCCAACTACCTCATTGCCAAGCAGTGGAAATCACATAGTTTTTTTTAGACATTCATTTATAGCATTAGATCTTCTCTAATCGAGTGTAAATAATATTCTTATTTTTCAATTAAAAATTTTAAATAATATAATACAGGCTTATTTTGAAATTATTAACGCATTAAATTTGAAAAAATTTTTTTATTAATAGAATCATATCTTTAAAGCGTGAACAATATACATCGATTAAATTTTTTTCACCTAATTCATTATATTTTCATTAAATTCTATTTTAATTTTTCTACAAATTTTTATACAGATTTTTTTTTTCTAAAAAGTTTTTCTTTTCTTCGTATATCAATTAAATATGTGTTAATTGATATTTTTTCCTGATCAAGTTTGGAAAATGCGAGCAATTGTGTGTTCCAGATGAATATCTCACCAGTAATGAAAAAAACTAAAGATCGTATAAGATCAATTAGCTTTTTTGTTTACTTATGTTATTACTAATCATTTAATTTGTGCATGTTATATGTGACTATTTGCAAACCGTTCTAGTTTTGCTAAATAAGAGAGAAACAAAATGCGAACAGGTGAATTAAATTTTTAAAAAATTTAATTATTTTTAAATATATATTAGCTATTTAATCGATTATTTTGATGAAAGCAATTTACAGGTAGCCACATAAATATCCGATTTAATATCTCGAATTGAATCAACAAGTGAAAATCATATTCAATAAAATAAAATTTAGTATCATTTTAAACAATTTTTAGTTTCATAAAGACGATATAATTTATTTCAAACGATTTTTTTGTTATTTTTATTACAATCTATTTTGTTCGAGTCACAAAATTTTAGCAATTTCTTCCTTAAAAAGTGAAATATGAAAAAATAAAAAAACACTAATTTATAAAAAGAATTTTTGGATAAAACATAATTTTGACTGTATGACTAATTATTTAAGTAAATATGCAATGAATTGATTTGACGCATATGAATATTATGTAAAAATTTCAATATTAAACCATGTGCAAATGATTAAAAACTTTACTGACAACGACTAGTCTAGGTTAGAGCTTTCTCTTGTTCTCCCTAATATTTCGAGTGATTAAAAGTGAGTTGAACGATCATATAAATCATTATCTACATGTGAATGCAAATAAAATAAATAATATATATGTATATATTTAATTAGCATCAAATAATCAAGTAGTCGATCATCAGATGTTTTATATAGAAAGTATATGAATAATAGAATACTTGATCTATTAAAATTTAAAGGCACATAATTTCATTCATTGTCGCCAATGGCATTTTTCTTTGTAAAATGCAAATAATAACATTAGTTCAAACGCAAATTTAGTCGATTATAGATCATAGACTCTTTTACTCATTTTAAATTATTTAAACACCCTAATCAATTATGCTCAGTATAATTATACTCTAGCTGGAACTCTTTTTTTTTGAAATGCAATATATTTGATTGCCAATCTTATAGTTCTTTCTTTTTCTTTCCAATGTTCTTCGAATCATCAGATTTCGTTGTGGACAACACCTATTCGTTTAACTGCCACACATTGAAGATGATAATTTTGTTAAACGTCAAAGCTCGTTCGCGTTCTTTCTTTGAAAAGCAAAACAAAAAGGCGATTTTTAATCGAATTTCAAGCCTCTAGTTCAACGATTAATTTCAAAAGCAAATCAGCAGGCAACACATTTATGTGATTAATTTAAACGTAAATAAGCAATATCGAGCATCATCTACAAATCAAAATAATTCTCTTCCTTGTTTCAAACAAAAGTTCTATGTATACGTGTGTGTAAATCTTCAAAACATCTGAATTTGATTGAGCATCATTGCAAGTGAATTACAAATCAACAGTTTGATGCGGATTTATTTTAAAATAATTTATTATGATGCATCCTAAATTTATGCGTTGATTCAATCTAGAAAAGATTTTTAACATTTCTAACCTCGTTCTACTCATATTTTAGTTACTTTAAATATATATTTACATATATATATAATTTATAACCACTCTCCCGCCTCTCTAAGTACATGCTTGAGGTGTAGTTATCACTTATTACTCTCATTCATGTGCCTCAACTCATCAAAAATAGTCTTTTGACAAGTAAAATATAGTTTTATTACATAATAGATCATCAATATAATTTTAGATTTGTATTTAAATAATTTTACCTTTAGAATCATTTTCAAACTTATCATTCTATTTAAATTTTTTTTTTTCCGTCAATTGATATCATCATCATTTCTATGCTAATTCTCTTTTAAACTCCCTCCTAGATTTCTATTTTTAGTAAATCTCTTAAACTTAACATCTATGACTAATATTAATAGTAGTATTAGTTCGAATTAGATTTTTAAATATATTTTCATTCATACCGATTTTCCGGTTTCATTCTAGAGTAGGTGTGTTGCAATTTGATATACTTAATATGAAGATTTAATTTTTTTTTTTTTAATTTGCAAAAGACCACCAGAGTATATATATATATATATAAATCATTTTTAGTTCTAATAAATTTTTTATCGAATAATTCTCAGAATTCAGTTTTTTTTTTTTTTTTAAATTTCAATTTACCTGCAAAGCTTGAATATTTTGAATGAAAAATTCAGTTCAAGAACGAATCTTTTTAAAGTATCATTTAATAAAGGTATCTTTAAATTAGTTTTTGAATCTTATATTCAAAACAATCATCATCTTAAAATTAGTTCTATTTTATATTTGCTTGCTAAAATTCACATAATTTTTCCGCACTCACGCATATACACAGTATCAATGATACCCTAATGTATGTGTTTAATCGTCAATTTGTATCGTCCATTTTGAAAAAATTCATCCGATTCATAGAATTGAGTTGAATAATTAAGAATAGTTTTTACTGATAGCAAGTTCTGTTCTATCTACTTAAATCATACGCACATAAAGGGAAATAATACACTCATTTAAATCAATGGCCAAGTAAATGCAATCTTAATTAAAGAATTTGAAATTTAGGTTTTTTAAATGTGCTTTTTTAAATAATGATTCATATTTTTTTGGTAAAGAAGAGTTTTTGTTCTTTTATTCAAAATTGAAGTTTCAATTCGCTAAATTATTTAAATACATCAGTTATTTTATCTTTTCCGGACACATAATTTTACAACATAGAATATTAAGGTATTTTTAAAATGCCTTCGACATCTGAATTGAATGATTCAGTCCAAAACAGCACATTGGTGCCAACGTTAGAGAACTCGGCCGCAAATCAATCAATCACAAATCTCAATTTAAATAATATTGAAAATCATCAATTAACCAATGGTTTTGTATCAAATAATTTATCTGAAGAATCTATATCCTACCTGAGTGACAAACTGAACAATAATCAAAATTCATTGATAAATAGTAATATAGCAAACAATTTAACAAATAATTTACTGGTTACTCCGACTGAACAACCATCACATTATACGTAACTATCCCTTTATTTTTTTTTTTTTTTTTGCCTCCTATCAACTTTTATTATTACTTTGACATGTTCTTTTTTATTCATTCATTTTCTTTTTTCTCCAATTTTCAAACTTGCGGTTTTGATACCTGAATTCATTCTATTCTATAACCTTTTGTCCAACATGCATGTGATTTTTGTATTCAATAGGTATCTTAAAGAGTTTCGAGTCGAACAGTGTCCACTTTTTGTCCAACATAAATGTACTCAACACAAACCGTTCATTTGTTTTCATTGGCATTTTCAAAATCAGCGTAGAAGAAGGCCACTGAGAAAAAAAGACGGTATTTTTAATTATAGTCCGGATAATTACTGTACAAAATACGATGAAACGACAGGTATTTGCCCAGACGGCGATGAGTAAGTGCTCTTTTGTAAATGTGTTGTTTTTACACAACATTCTAGGGTTAATGCAAACGTGACTTTTAAAATTCTAAATTATTTATCTCTCCTTATCTTGTAAGACATTAGTCTATTTAATTTATTTTAAAAAAATATATTGAGCTCTACTAAGAAATTTTTAATATTTTCCCGCCTTTTAATTTAGACTCATTTGGCAACCCTAATACATTACTTTACTCACACTCTTGCACATAGAAGGACCTATTGCTTATTTTGAATTGATCCACATAATTTAGGATAGTTAAGAATAAGCTTTTAAAAAATTCTAAGAACTCTGCGAGAATCACTTCTTGGCTTTTTCTTTTTTTTTTTCCTAAATTTTAAATTACTTTTTCCTAGAATTTCGTGCGCACATTATTTTTTATTGGACTAAAAATTTGCTTTCAATTTGGTCGATAATATGCTTAGGCGAACTACATAATTAACAAAAGCATTTGAACATAATTCAAACAAGAAAATCATAAACAAAAACTTTCATTTTCTAAATTTTTAGATGTACACACATTGTCATTTATTTTTCAGCCGATATTAGATTTGTGGATTAATCATCTAGATTTTTCCCTATTCTATCGCCTATTTTTTACTTTTCTTTTATTCATTATGTCTAATAGATGATTCTAATTATTTTACTGAGAAATATTTATGCGAATTACGCCATGAATTTTTATTTTCGATTATAAATTTTATTTATCTCTTTCTTTTAACAAATCAAATGATAGCTGCCCACTACTCCATAGAACAGCTGGTGATACAGAACGCAGATATCATCTTCGATACTACAAAACTGGTATTTGTGTATATGATACTGATAGTCGAGGATTTTGTGCTAAAAACGGTGCCCATTGTGCATTTGCTCATGGACAAAATGATCTAAGAAATCCACTTTATGATATTCATGAGATGACAATACATAATTCCAATTTAGATGATCAAGAAAACAACAATATGATGAATGGATTTAGTACTTCACTCGATAAAGATCGTAATGCTCTAAATGAAGATCCTCGCTGGCAAGATACAGCATTTGTATTAAGTAACTATAAAACTGAAATCTGTAAAAAGCCTCCTCGCTTGTGCAGACAGGTGAATAATTATTGAAATTAGAAATGCAAAAAAAAATTTTTCTGTTTGTTACTGATCACTTATGTTTTCTTATTTTGTTTATATTTTATTAGGGTTATGCTTGTCCACAATATCATAATAGCAAAGATAGACGTAGAACACCAAAACTATTCAAATATCGTAGTACGCCATGTCCATCAGTAAAGCAAGGTAAACTTATTTATTTATTTTAATTAAGAATCGAATTATAATATTTATTTTGAATAAAAAGGCGATGAATGGGGTGATCCCGTTCATTGTGAAGCAGGTGAAAATTGTCATTACTGTCATACACGTACCGAACAACAATTTCATCCAGAAATTTACAAAAGCACAAAATGTAATGATGTTGCACAGACAAATTTTTGTCCCAGGTTTGTTATCTAGATAGAATTAATTAACCAATATTTTATTGAAATATTCACCTTTATTCTTTGTAATTTTTATTTTATTTTTAGGTCGGTATTTTGTGCATTTGCACATAATGATCAGGAAATTAATGCCGATCGTGAATTATCAATGGAATCAGCTTCTGATTTGGCAAATATTTTAAATAATGCATTCGCACCTGGTGGAGCTTTAAACAATCCAACAAGTACAGCATTAGATAAATCATCAACCTTGAATGCAAGCACAAATAGCAATAGCAGTACAAATGGAATTTCAAATTTGGTCAATCATTTCAACAGTAATCAACAATTGAATCAACAACTTCAAAGCAGCAGCAACATAAATACAAACAATCAACAACAGTCAAATAATAGCAACTTCATGCCAAGTAGTGTACCATCACATTTTCCATTTGCTGAGTTAGCAGTTTCAGTTGGCATGCGATCGCAGCCAACTACTCTAGGTATTAGACGCGAAAATTCACCACCAATGTTCAGCAATCATAATAATAACAATAATAATTTAGGTCCAATTGCTCGTCCGCGATCTTACTCATCATCACATACAAGTAATTTGCATCATAATCTTAATTCGTTCACTAGAGAACAGATTTTAAGTCAATATTTTAAAAATTCAATTGAGGAAAAGTCAACAATAGTCAATGGATTAAATCAACAAAATGTATTACCATTGAGAAAAGTATCTACACCAAGTACAATGTTCACTGCTGGTCCCAACGCGCAGCAACAATTTAACACTTTACAATCAAAATTAGTAAGCACAAATGCTAATAATCATTTGGGTTCTAGCATTCAAAAATCAACAGCGAATCAATTTTTTCAAAATCTCGAATCTAGTACTACCGTTGGTTCTGTTGTGCATTCATTAGCTTGCTTAGATGATCTAACTTTAGACGATTTAGAAGAATCAATTGAAAAAGATTTATTAAATCAAGTAAACAATACATCATTACAAGAAGAGCAACGTAATTTACAAAGTGGTAGTTCAGCTAATTTGGTTCGTAGTTCAAGTAATTTAATAAATAACAATAATAATAATAATAGTGGTACAGCTCCAATGAATATTCCCGGAGCTAACCATCAGAGAACAGAAATCGGTAACATAAATTCACCATTAATTGGTTTCGGACAATCACCTCTCTCTCAAGCCTCTTTGAATCATAATGTTAGCTCTTCAGTTGGTTCATCACTTTACGATTTCGCTTCTCACTCTAATATGTCACCAACTAATCAACAACAACAATTGAATCTTTTTCAGCAGCAACAACAACAACAGCAACAGGCAATGTTGATGAATGAAATACACAGATTGAGGGATGAACTTGCCCGAACAAATAGCAAGAAAGTCAAATATGAAGAAGAATTACATCTTGTAAGTTTATTTTATAAATAAAAGAGCAAATAAAAACAATATTTTTCTTATCAGGCAAAGCAAGCATGTGAATTTTGGAAAAATGAAGCAGAGAAAGCTAAAATTGAAAAGGATGATATTGAGCGTAGAAATATGTAGATCACATGTTAAAAAAGTGTCGAAAAATCAATTCGAAAAACTTTATTTCCTGATGGCCTATTTAATTAAAAATTCCATATACAAAACAGGCTTTTATGTTTAGTCTGTTTGAATGTCTTGTTAAATCTTTACACTAGTATCTAAATGAATATGTTAAGATTGAAGAAATTTATGTGTTTTTATTTTATATAATGATTGATTGATACACATACCTTTAAAAATCTTTTAAATTTGAATTATATATAATTACAATTTGAAATCAGAATGCCATGAGGTATATAAAAAATTTAAATAGTGTAGATGCCTGTGTATCCAGTTGAGTTATTAACTAGATTTTAAATGAAGTTTATAATTATATTTAACATTGCAGAACCCATGTGTTCTTCACAGTAAGAGACAAAATGTTGTATATTTGATCAGAAGAAAACTATTTTTAGTATCATATTTTTTTAAATTAAATTTGATTCGGTGTATAAAATCAGTTTATTTCATAACTCGTTGGTTATATTTGTGATTAAATATTGATTGGTCAGTGCTATTCAGGTAAATAATTTTTATAAATTTTGTAAATTTAAAAATGAAATTTGACCAGTCAAATGGTCTGTAAAATAAATTTTAAATATAAAACATAATTTTGATCTTTGAGTTTGGAGTTATCTTGTCGTTTACAAAACGAAATTTTATTGGACAGAAAAAAATCATTTTTTCAAAAAAAAAAGAACATCAACTCTTAAACGTAATAAATCTTTTCTTTCCAAGTCATTTAGACTAAGATTAGAAAAGAAAAATAAAACGAAGTTTAATTTTTTTATGTGAAAAAAAATTAGAATTTAAAAATTTTCTTTAGTTTAACTAACGTAATTGACACTTCACAAATGTTTTCATTTTATTATTTATATTTTAGCAACCCTTTTTTCACCTCATATCTCATCTTTTAATTCATTTTCATTTTCTTGTAAACATTTAAAACTACAAAACTCGGCATGAACTTCTCTTAAATTGACATACATTTCTGGTTTGATAGTAAATTTATTGCAAATCCATAGATAAATTACTATTTCAAAAAAATTAATAAGATTACTATAAGAAAAATTAAAATAGTAAATTACTTACGCATTAAGCACATTACATCGAAAGCGGCGTAGTATTGTAAAAAATGTGTCAATGGTCTATTTTCCCAAATGCGGTAATTTGTTCGATAAAGTTTTCTCATTCTTGGTTTTAAATTTTGGCCACATTCACCGACAATCTCTTGGTAGATTTTGTGGAGCCCATTTGTCGGTGATTTAGTCAATTCACAATAATACTTTGATGTATCAAATACATTTCGAATATCTTTAATACCAAAATACAATTTGAATGCAGAAAAATCATTTTTTGAATCATGCATTATCTTAATGATCTTATCATTTATTAACAAAGGCGCGATGCATTGAGTAACCTTTATATAAAATAAATTAATTATAAATTATCGATTACAAGTGTGACAAGTAAAATTTCAATACATACTAATTCTTGACATTGTAATATGTCAAAAATAAATACTTTAATATAGTTGCAAATCTCTTCCTCTTGGACGCAATTTTCAAGTTTATTCTCGACAAAAGCCACTTGGACAAGAGTAAGAGTACCATTATTTTCACCAAGATATGTACCCTCACAATCGAGTGCTATAACATTTATATTTGATTCAATGTGTTTCAAGACTGCTGACCCAGTCTTTATATTATAGACAAATTTTGTTTTTTTCAATAAAGTATTTGAAATTTGAAAATTCTCAAGTTGACTTAAGTTCACATTTTGTTTTTTTCTTGTTTTTTCATATAAATTCATATGACAAATATAATCTTCTTTTACATGAAATTCACGTTTATGTTCTTTTAAAAATTTTTCAAAAAAATTATAATCTTTCAAATAATTTTGGACATCTAATGCCGCATATTCTAAATATTTATGTAGTTGATTTTTAGGGATCATAAAAGGCTGTAACGAAAGACTATTCGAACGAGAATAATTAATTACAAAAATAAAAAAATCTTAAATCAATACTTGCCAAAGAGTTAAAAATTCGCACGATCTTGTGATAATCGAATCATTAAGATAGTTAGATTTATTATCGGATGCGTTCAATTTTATTATTCTGGTTTCGTGATTGATCACAAATTCTTCTGGATATGATAGTAAAAACATATGAAATCTTTTCAAAAGTGATCTTGAATCGATTTTGAAATGATTTCTTAATGATTACTCTAATTAATTAATCAATTTAATTAGCTGAAAATTTTGAAAAATTTTACCTTAAAAAGTAGCAATAAGGTGACGATGTGCCTAAAAAATTGAAATCATTAAGAAATATTTCAGTTTGACCTTCATTATGTTTGTTTTTTATGTACTCGATAATGAAATTTTTTAAACAAGTGGCCTGATCGAGTGTTGTAGTATTTGAAGTTGAATATTTGTGCTCAGATGATAAATTTTTGTTCATTTTTTAGATTATTTTTGAAATATCAAAATTGACTAAATTTTTCAGTAAATATAAAAGTTTATTTATTAAGAACAATAAATAAATTTAGATTAACCAATTGATCATTTAAATAAAATGTAATTCTTTATAAATATAAAAATATGTGATTTATATTTACATACAAAAATTTATTTACATTTTCTTTGTAAATAAAAAAGTTGCTATGGTAAAATTATTCAAATCATCTTATTCGTTTAAAAAAAAATTCTTTTTCATATTTGGCGGGTAAGAAATCGTTTTTTAATTTAGAAGGGGAAAAATTGTGTTTTGTGATATTTATCGAAAATGAATAATAATTAAAATCTCAAAAGCGATTTGAAGAAATATGATTGTTTCATCGAAAAATTAAAAGAACAACATTGAAATGACACAATTTTTTGAAGTTAATTCTTTAAAATCAATCTGATACTTATATTCATCAAATTAAAATTTGGGAAATAAAAAAAAAATATTTCATGTGATTTTCATATAGTTATTTTTCATTTTTAACTATGATTTGAAAATAATCAAAAGTAAATTAATTTTCTCACTTCTTTAAATTTGAATTTTCTATTTAAAAACAAAAATATGCATCATTTTAATTTTACTATTGATACGTATAATATTAATTATTAATTGCATCCATGGGAATAGTTATTTCTTCACAGTTAAAAATCAATATTTCCACAAATTTTGTACTTTAGTTTAACAAAAAAATAATATACTTTTTTAATATTCTCAATAGTATTAACATAGTTTCAAAAGTATTTCATTTAATGATATGATTCAGTATCATTTTGACATTTATTATGCAACTATTTCAATTTAATAATAAATAAAATATCTATTTCAGATAAGGAAAAATTTTCAAACGTAGAACCATCATAATAAACATTCAAACTTGATTCTCTTTACAAAAATAGACAGTCATAATTTGTGTTAGTTATTATTAAATAATATGCAAATGAGATCAAATCAATTTCACAAAAAAAATTAGAGTGTTAAAATAATTTTGTAAAGATGGCAACACTTTTTATTTATGCACAGATGAGAAAGTTTATTTTTAGATTCATATTCACAAAATTACATAAGTTTAAACAAAAAGAAATGATTAAATACGATTTTTACTTTGATGAATGTATGCTAAAAAAACTAATTGATTAAAATTTATTCAACATGTGAATTTTTAGCTATTTCGATTATAGCAATAGAAAGAATACATTTTGGCAGTATGTCTTTAATAATTTATTGAAAAATTTGTATTTAATTCTGAATTAAATAAAAAATTCAATTAGAAGTAAATTTAATGTCTTCTATTTAAAATTTTGACTAATAAGTTTTTGTGTATATGTAATTTCTTAATTTGAGAGAAATCATAGTTTTTTATTCTAAAAAAATCTTTCGATAATTTTGAAAATCCGAATTTAGATCTTAAATATTTTTTTTTTTTGTTTTTCTCTTATCTTCAAATCTAAAAAACAAAATTTGACTAAAAAAAATTCTTAAAGACTATTTCAAACTTCCCCAAGCGAACTTAAGATTTTTCAATTTTTTATCTATTTTTTTTTTAATTTTCCCAAAGTTTTGGTCATTGCGAACTTTTTTCTCAAACATTTCATGTAATAAGTTTCATATTAATTTTTTCTCATTTATTTTCGAATTAAAAAATTCGAATGAAAAAAATTCAAATGAAAAAAATTCAAATGAAAAAAATTCAAATGAAAAAAATTCGAATAAAAAAAATTCGAATATATTTTATTTCAATGAAGAACAGCATTTTATTATTCGAAGCAAATAATATTAAATTATTCGTTGAAAAAAAACTTAGAAAATTTTTTTAAAATCTTTTAGTTTCTACTAAGAGAGAAAAAGACCTGGGTCCCTAAGTATTTTCATATTAAAAAAAATTTTAGTTCGTTTTCAAGCAATTAAGATTCTAGTAAGACGTCAGACGATTTTTGAGATGAAGTATAAAAAGCAAAAATTTTTATTTTGCAAGCAACACTTGTAATATTCTTAAACAAGTCTCTTTTTTGCTTGCTAAATTTTTTGCTTTCATTTGCATGTTTTAAACTTAAAAGTTCTAAGTTTTGCTAAAAACGAATTTTCGAGCAAGTAAAGTCATAAAAGAGAAATGAGTTTTAAGAAGCTTGAATAATGCCTTTAAAAATTACATTTGAAATTTTGAATTGAAAATAATAATGTATTGAAATCACTTTAGAATCGTATGGTCTTAAAGCATTCAAATTTGTAATTCTTTTTCTCTCTTTCTCTCTCTCTCTCTCTCTTTCTATCTCTAAATACCAAACTTTAATTTAACTTATTTTCAAATACCACCAACACTAAATTACAACTACAGTACTCATAAACAACATTGAAAAACAAGTGACGAATTCGCATACGACAAATGCTTTTCCTCATTTCTCTCAATGCGCACAATTCGACGGCATTCGATCGCTGTTCGGTTTCAAAAATTTACCTATGATCAATACCTGTCAAATTTTAGCAAACACCTGACTTGTGTTTCTACGACTTAATTTGTTATATAAAAATCTTATATGCTTTGATCATATAATATTTTTGTGTTTCATTTAAATAAATTTTAACTCTTATTGCTCTGTTGATAGTGAAAAGACCAATGAAAAACAGAATTAAAAAATTTCAAATTTAAAAACGTAGTTAAATTATAATTATCGAAACCTTTAGACTGTTGATCGCTCGAGTAAACATTTTAGAATGACTAAACCATTTTATCAAACAGCATTTCAAAGAATTTTTTTTTCTTGTATCTTACTAAAATTTATTTTGACAAAAATTACCGTAAAATTAGCTATTATTTAATGTTTTAGCTCACTATACCAAGTCGATGAAACATACATTGGCTAAACGAAGCGCCAGCTTTTTTTTTGAATATATATGTCATATAAATCATATATATAAATTTATTATCAGATATTTTGAGACTCAAGCTTTTTTTTATACCCTTTCGGCAATGTTATTCAAATTAAATATTAAATTGAATGCACTATTCAAGTCTAATAATTTCAATAATAGTCCTATACAATCAAAATCGTATTTGGAAAATTGATGAAAAATTTTGTTAAAAAAATATATTTGACGCAAATGAGTCTAGCTCATTCACTCGCTCGATGTCGCTTGTTCTGTTTATGCATTTTGTTTATGAAAATTAATGTGAAGCTAAATTGTAAACGGCCGCGAACGAAAGTTGTACTGAAACAAGCGCTATCTGAGTCGATAGTTCAAAAGTGTAGCAGACACAAGTATGAAAAAAGTAAGAAAAGCTTTCGAAAAATAGCACGAAACAAGGCTAACAAAAAAAAGAAAAAATAAAATAAAATAAAATAAAATAAAACAAAATAAAATAAAAAAGTATTTCAAGCACCAAATACGAACATTATTATAGAAACAACTAAATTATATTCAAGTATATGGGCTATGTACTTCTATTAGATCCAATCTAACACACACAAGCTCTCTTTCGAACAGCTTTTAATATAGAAAGCATTCACTGCTGATTTATACTAAATTTACAATCACCGAATCGCCTGCCGTAAACTCGAGTGAGTCAATCTGAACTCCATCAAATTGCAGGCGTTGTCATCGTTAAAAATCGAAAGAATAAAAGAATAAAGGCATATGAAATCATAATAAAAATGAGACTGAAATTCGAACTTGACGCATGTCTGTTAACGACGAAAAATAAGTAGATTTTCAAATTGCAAAAATTAGAATTCGAATTTTTGTATGCTTGCCAGTGATCAAAATGTAGTAACAAAATCATCAATTCAAATTTTTTTTTGAAAAAAAGTTTTTTAGATTTCAAAGTTTTTATTATTTGAAAGAAAAAAAACTATTGCCTTTACAAGTAGATTATACACAAGAAAATTTAAACCAATAAAAACAAGTCATTATATAAGAACGCATTCAATTTGATTCCTTTTGACCGACAAGCCGAGAGCACTCATACCCGAAGGAAGTGCTTGTTCTCTTTAGCTTATTTGCCCCTACGCTCAGTTATACATACACATAAGCCCATAATTAAACATTCTGTTTAGATAGCAACAACAGCAGCTTTATTGCCATTAAATGCAATTTCATAGAAAATACAAGCAGCCTTTTTAATCTAAAATCAAATCCTCTTCGCTATTTCAATCTTCTCTTACTACATTCTATTTTCTGAAATTGCATTTACAGAAATATTTCTCTTTATTCTGTCAAAAGCACTCTGCTAGCTCAGTTTGCAGCTCGCCGTGAAAATTCATTTTTTAGCTAAGTGTAGAACGTTTATGATGGCGGCTTATATAAAATTTAAAATTTTTATGAAATGAGTAGAAATTGAAGAAAAAAAATTTTAAATTATATTTTTTAAATACAACAGACTGAAAAGTAATGAAGCCGAGGTTACTGAGCGAAAAGGTGCTTATTCAAAAGAAGAGGAAGAGAGTAATCGCTCCATACCAACTATTCCCTACCAGCATATTACTGGCAAACTAACATATTTCCAATACTCATATCCTTTTCCAAAAAGAATTTCATTTTTTTCTTTCTTTATTTAGCTTTAAACTTTGACTTGCCCAGCTCAAAGTTCTGCTGCTGAATTGCTCTTACTTAATAAGGCAAGCTGGGGCATAGTAATCAGAAATAAGGCTAAATAATGTTCTGGCTCAACAACGTCTAAGTCCCACTTAAATATTAGAACTTAAAAAATTGACTCTAAATGTTCTCCATACATTTACTTTATATTTGATCGCTTTTTTTTTTACTTAAAATGTAATCAATTTTTAAGTCTTAAGAAAAAATTTAAAAAAAGAAAAAATAGAATTTATTTTTTCAAACTAAATATTAAAAAAAAACTTAAAAATTTTTTTCTAAGATGCAACCGGTGTTGGCGATGATGCATGAATGCTTTGTCAGTCGACGTTGTCCAATCTCTTTATTGTCTTTCGGCTACCTTTAAGATAAAGGTAAGAATTAATCTTTTGGGAAATTTCAAAACGATCCCTATATTTTACAGATGCAATTAAACTAAAAATTACCTTCCAAGAACTAAAGCTGTTTCTCAAAATTTGTATGATCAAATTCAAATCAGACTCGGGTTTTTTTTTTCAAAAATTCTTTCTGATGTAAAAGAAAGATATTTTTTTAGAATAAAACAGAGAGGTAAATTGAGGGAAATTAATCTTTCGAAAATTAATAATTTGTCGATTTCGGTTTATCAAAAAAATAACTCTTAGCTTATTGAACTTTAGGTTAACGAATTTCATGGTTATATAAATATTTTTTTTATTTGTTTTAATAAACAACCGAAAATGTCTTTCTATGAATTTAATCATTACATAAATTTAATCATTATTTTTTTTAGCTTTAAATAATTTTTTCATATCTAATAATTTTATATTATATGCAAAATATTTTTTAATTAGAAAAAAATTTCAATAAAATAGAATAGAAATAATTTTTTTTATAGAATACAATGATAGCATATAAATTGATTTTTGTGGTATGCTACATCTTTTTTTTTAAATTTAAATTTCAAAAATTTCGAAAAACGCGCAAACTGATAAAAATAGTATTTAATTTAAATCAAGACTCACATTGATGTGCGTAAAGCAAGTGTATATGCACTCAAGAATAAGCACAAACTTTCTCTTTTTTTGAGAAGTTAATTTTGAAATTTGTGTAAACTTCTTCTCTTTTACTACCATTAAATCCACGTGCTTTTTGTTTACATTCTCTTAAAACCGTTCGATCAGCTGTTCGTCTTTAAACTTTTCATTATTTTTATTTTTCCATGTTTGATTGACCAATTCAAAATGAAAATTGATACTTATGAATATTTTTTAGAGAAAATCATTTATTTTTCAATCAATACATTACCTATATTTTTTATCCGATTTTAAAATTTTTTTATGTAATGTAATTATGAATATCTTCTATCTATTGAATTCTTTTCTTCTCAATTAATCGAGTTTCTTCAAGATATAGCATTCCATTCCATATATATACTAATTTTAAATCTAGATAAACAAATTGGATAGGAACCAACGAAATTTTTAATTCAAATAACAAAATTTATAAGTATTTGCACTATTTTCATTTTTTTTAATACTGTTAGTTCACAAACTTCTACTATTTGAATAAAAAAAAAAGACTTCTTATTTCGAAAACCTATTGAATAGTGAGAAGTCATCGGACGCAAAAAACGGTTGCTAATTTTTAGCAAAAATTTTTATTTCTAGTGATTTCTAACCTTGAATATAAATTATCTTTATCATATTTCATCTTATTTCATCTTGTTTAGTAAATCCTCTTTTTTTTTGTCTAGTTTTCGACTCGTCTGCATATGATGTGCTTTGTTTATTCATTTTTAATGACTAATTAGGAATTTTGTAATTAAAATCATTCTAAAATTTTCATTAATGAATTTTTTTTTCAATATTGCTCTAATTTACCATACAATATCAATTGATTTCTTTAAATAATAATAAAAATTTATGAAAAATATTTTGTCAAAATTATCGTGGTGAAGAAAAAACGTATCAATATACTTATAAAATTCAAATCCTTAAACCGATATTACTTAATAAAATTCTGAAATTTCGAAGTAGGCGTAATTACGATAAAAATCAATTGGACAAACTAATCAAATTTTCTTTTGTGAATATTAATATAAATTATCTTTATTGTGATGCTAGTATTCTTTGATAGCAAATTTAAAATTATTAGAAAAAAAATAATTCTTATCAATAAAATTTAGAGATTGCTTATCAATAGAATTTAATATATGGCAATCTTGAATTACTGAATCGATATTCTTTCCATTATTTTTAAAAGAAAAAAATTTCAAATTCAATGTATTGTAAATATTTTAGAATCTTACATATTTCAAAGACATTGTAGTGATTTGAAAATTCGAGATAAAAATTTCAAATGACTAAATTACACAAAAATCTTAATCTTATTTAATAATAATTTATTCAGAAAAAAAAATTATAATTTAACTTATTAGGATGGGGTTTGAAGTGGAAAATTGAACGTGAAAAAATCGGTAATTTCAAATCAGAGTGGATCACCATAGTATTTGCAAAAACGGGGTACAAGGCTCATGTACGAACTCGATTTTCCGATGATTAAAATTATGTATGATCATCGATCTCAACCTAGAACAATTTGACTAGATTTAATGAAACTAGATGAATTTTAAGTGAATAAAAATGATGTGAAAAATTATTAATGCTAACTGCCACAGTGCATTGAGATTCTTTAACTTGATTGATTTTAATTGGATTTAATTAAATTATCTCATTAACAATTAAGAGAGAAAGAAAAAAGAGAGGGAGAACGATAGAGATAGTTCTGCTTGTTTTTTTAGCGGGACATTATAGCATATGAGTTTCGAATAATACGAAACTCCAACAACTCATTAAAAAAAAAAAAAAAAACAAACCAAATCGACCTCTCACTAGAGTAAATTCTAAACAACTGAACATCTAATAAGTCACACAGCAAGTAATTATCTGTTTGTTTTGATTTGTAGTTCAACTAATCGTCTAGAGTAAGCGCAACAATCGAAGTTTGAATGTTTAATATGATTACAAGTGACTAATATCTGTTTAACAGACTTTTAAATGGATTTTTTCTAATCCGCATTTCTAATGGTAACCATATCATGTACATTGTAAGCATCTTGAGCTCATCTGCTGAACATTTCATACACTTTTACATTTTTACATATTAAAATTAATAAAAAAAAACGTTTGAAACATTAATACTTTTTTTTACAGACTTGAAGTTTCCATTGAGAATCATAGCAATACTATAAAGAGTGCAAAAAAGGAAAAAATATAACTAATGAAAGAAAGCTTGAAAATTCAATATGAGCAAATTTAGTATAAATGCATAAAAATATGATTCGAATACAGGTATTTTGAAAAAAAACAGGTACGCAGTGGCCAATGTGTTGAAAATATATGCGTATATTGCACACGCACACATACATATCTTTATATGCAAATTAAAATTAATTACCAGTACAGAAGACTTTATCGACAATTACCACACTATTTTAAATTCCCATTATTCAATTTAGAAAATGGGCATCATTCGGGCTCTAACAAATAAACCCATGCGTTTCTCAAACATCGATAAGATTAAAGTACTATATAGATATTGTGTCCTATACCAATGCTTACAAAATCTATATTGAGACGATGAGATCTCGACAAAATTTACATTACTTAACATTAGGCTTTTTTGATGAAAAAAACTGCAAACATAAAAAGCAACTCAATTTTTTCCCATTATATTTCAAGCAGCAGTGGTAGAACTTTCAAAGCAGAACGCATACATAATAATAAAAAGAGAAAAGAGAACGAAAGAGCATTTGAGTTTTATGGAGAGAAATTGCCATTAGTTTACGTTAGAAAAACTACGTCTAACTAGCCTTAGTCTTAGTTAAAATGAGTTTAGCATTATAAATTGCCATTAAAAATGTTGCTTTCTAGATTGGCTATTGGATATTATTTTTGTGTTGAACAAATACGCATGACACATTCAACACACACACAGTTCAGTCGAGCGAGATAGGCATTGGAAAGCTTATTATTTAGTATGTGCATTCATATGAGGTGCTCATATATGCCCAGCAAATAAGTGAACACACAAACATATAGTGTATTAGTATAGAGTTTTAACATAGCGATCACAGTGTGTACTTCTTTTTCTAATATACGAGTGTGTATTAAATTAGATTCAACATCAGAATCATTGAATGCAATAGCCAAAAGAGTTTTCATAAGAGAGTATAGGCAATTCGCCACTCCACTGTGCTGTATACCAAACACACTAAGCAAATTTTACTATTGAATTTTGCTATTCAGTTTGCTTTTCTCCATATGATTCAATGTGAAATGGTATGAGCGTCAGACTGAGCGAGCAAGAGAGAAAAAAAGTTGGAGTCTCTCCTATCCATACAAAGAAAGAGAAAACACACACAAGCAAAGGACGCGATAATTTTTTTCTGTTTTTTTTTTTTTTTATTTGAAAATTTATTTCTCTTTCGCTTTTGAGTTCAAAGTGAATTTGAGGAAAGGCAGCATTTGAAGCATTAGATTTTTTGTCCAGTGCAACTCGTAAACTGAATTTGACTTTAAAAAATCGTTCACTATTTATTCTCGTGTTTGTTTACATGTTTTTGCTCTGCACCGCTCGTCGCCAGAGGTTGCCCGAGTTTGCTTGCTTCTAATCGCTGATTGTCATCATTCTTTAATTAGTCAAACTTATCTATCACTTCGATTTCTCAACTTTTATTCATCATTACAGACCATCGCTTGTGATCATCACCTGTGTACGGATCCGTTCTTCTTCTAAGAAGGTAATTATAAATTATACAATTCTTTTATTACTCTTCCAATTGATGTTGTATGTGTGTTTATGTATTTTGATTTTCTCTTTAATTGGTACGTGTATGTCTACATTAATCTGTTCCGTTTACTGTTTTTTAAATTTGGTCATCTCTTTATTGTGTTATTAATCATATTTTCATATATACTATACAATGTGCACATTCTAATATATCTATCATATATCTCAAATCTTTATTACATCAATCGTTTACTTGATTATGTTCGTTTTTATGATGTTCTTTTCAATGTTCTTACAATTATGTATTCTAAAGTATGATTTCATGATTTTGAATCGGACAGTTAGTTTTTTTAAATTTTCAAATTTTCCAATATTTCTATTGTTTATCGTTATGTTTTATTCGATCATTGTTATAGTTCTTGATTTTGTTGTCATTGACTTATCATAAGCTATTGAGTCATTACACTAAAAATCTTTTCAATTTACCGTTTAGTTATTTATTACTTTAATTTTTTAAGTGTTTCTTAATTCAAAACTTCAAAGAAATTTAGATAAAAAATTTCTGCATTCTAGAAAAACGTCCATTCAAATGATATTTCAAAAACTAATCCCTTTAAAAATCTTGAGTTATCAGGCAACCGAACAATTTCGATTTATATACATTGTTTGATATAATGATAAATTATTAAAAATTATTTGATGATAAAATTTGGTTACATGAATATTAACTGCAAGTGTATAAGATTTAATTTGAAAAAATTCAATTTTGTTTTAATTTCTAGAACAATTAGTTTTAAAAAATATAAATTTTGCATTTACACAAATTTATCATTATCCACTAGCAAACATTATAAATCGATTGATCTCTATCAATGACAATTGGTATTATAACCTTACATTGGAAATTTAGTTTGATACTTTTTATCATACTTTCACCTTTGACGGTGTCTTACATTCATATCTAATTCAGCTTGTTCAATTGAATTAATTAGATTAGAAATTACTTTGACTACAAGATCTTTATTTTTATTGATGCACATAACACATTTTCTTTGATTTATTTTTTTTTTTGTATGTGAAGATATTTTGGTTAATTGGACATAAGATCAACCACTTGTTAATCATCTATGAGCCTATGTATTTATAATTGAATTTTTTTCAAATTATAAGTGAAAAAAAATCGCAGGCACTGTTAGACGGAAAAAGTATTAATAACGAATGTTTTTTTTTGGTGCGTGTTTGAGAATCCTTCTATATTTATTTTCTTTTTCTGTTTTTTTCTTGTTGAACTTAAAAAATTTACCTTTTATTTAACATATTTTTTCTAAAAATTTGAAAATCGGTATTCTGATTCATACTAAAAAAATTTTCGAAATAAAAAATCTTTTAACCATCATTTTTCTTCATTTTAGATTTTTAGTATTTTTGGAGTCCTAAATTAGACCCACATTCAGTAAATTACTAAAAATTAAGAAACTTAAATTCAATCTTCCCAAACGATGGCTACTCAATTGGATTCACCACTGACATTTTTTACAAAAGCGACGCCGGAACAATTCGCCTATGTACTTGGAAAATATCGAGAGATCTTCTCATTGCATGCTCAAGAAACAAGAGGTGCAAAAAAGAATGGACCTGCTGAATTAATCAAACTTGACAATTGGTAAGTTAAGATTTTTATTTTATAACCTTTGAGATTATTATTTTTTTATATCAGGATTAGTTTTTAGATTAGCATTTTTATTTTAATATATTATGTTGGTCGATTCGATTTTTCAAATGTTGAAAATTTTAATATGGTTTAGAAATCATCGTTTTTTACTATTAATAAGTAATACCTATTCACTTGCAGTTAAACTGATGATTTAATTTAAGAGAATTTTTCATCTTATTTTTATTATTATATAATAAGTGATCACATTGAATAGATTCAAATTCATTAAGAGAGTAAAATTTTTCTAGTTTGTTTATTTTTTTTTTTTTTTTGGCATTTTTAAATAGCCAAAATAGCCACATGTATACGCGTGTGCCTTTCATGTAAGAAAATCCCACACTGTTTCACTTTATGGCTATTCTTCTACTAATTTCCAATAATTACTCAATAAGTGAAATAGCTCATATATTCAAAAAGAAAAAAAAAAAATAAAATAACTTAGGTGTTACATTATGTGCCTATTTAGATAGCATAACACGTCAGACTGAGATTGGTTCAAATAAAGTTTAGCGAACTTAAAATTTTTTTTTATTTTTAAATCTTATTAAATGCAATCTCTTTACTACTCAATTTTTACCTGGATCTAACGGCACATAAACACACGACTTGCAAAAAAAACCGCTATGTGTGCTTTTCACACGTGTGCCTCTTCTTTTACAAAAACTTTTCGAAAATTCGGCTCATAATCGCTTAATCAGATGTATACTTTTATACATTTAATACCGGCGGCTTTATAGGGAAAGAATTGTTCATTTTTTCCATAAAGTAATTTTCTCTACCTATTATTTCTTCTAATTTACAATATTTTACCAGCTGATAAGCCAGCTGATTTGAATTTCTTTTATTTTTCAGATAGCCTATCAAATGCTATTTTTAATTTGCTACCATTTGAAGAAATCTTTAATTGATTTTAAGTGAATCTATAGCGTTCAACTAAATTTTCGTGAAAAAGAAAATTAGTTATATAAATTTTTGTCAAAATATTTACCTGCATCAGACTTAAAGTATTCAAATTTATATTCTTTTTTTAAAGAGAAATTCAATGAACTGATTACAAAATGAACTTTATCATTTTGATTTTCGGATTGTTTACATTTTCAAGGCGTTTTAAGCATCAATTTGAAGTAAATAAGAGCGCGCTTTTTTTCGAATTGAAATAAAAAAAAAGAATTTTTATAAATAATGAAATAGTTTTTCGATAAAAAATGCAATTCGGCGCTGCACGTTCATTTAAGAAATGAATAAAAGATTAAATAAGCCGATCGGCTGGTTATTCGATGTAAAGAGAACGAATACACTAACAATGTATCAAGTGAGGTTTGTGCGTTTAGTGTTTGATTGGACAGGGTATGTTCAACTTCAAATCTCCTAAAAAGAGAGCATATAATTTTTTTTTTCTTTTTCAAATTGTCTTAACAATATTTTGAAAAACTTCATAAAAAAAAAGTTTGAAAAAAATGAAAAAAAATTCAAAATACACACATACATGTACTTAAAAATTTTTTCGCATTAAAATTGCCTGTTTTTCAATGAGTCAGATAGATTTGAGCTCTTTACTGAATCACAAGCGTACACACAAGTTTTGAGCGTTTTTTTTTTTTTTTTTTTTTGTTG
>BLXL01010109.1:0-28390 GCA_023170135.1 Acarapis woodi
TTATTGCTGCTTTCACGTTCTTGTAATAAAATTATATAATAAAGATTCATTTGGACAGTTTATGTAACTTCAGATAAACAAACAAAAAAAAATGTAGACTCAAATGCTTTATTAACTATTTACATAACAGTGTTCATTTCATAATGTATGCTGTTTTGTTATTTATTAGTTTTATATAATCATGTCCTTTTGATTGGGAATAACTACTTAAAATGTATGCTGTAACATTAAATACACAATATTTATCAAATATTATATCACATGAACTCGATGTAAAAATATTGGTGCACTTGAAAATTTAAATTAAATTTTATTTACTAAAATTTCGTTGATTTTTAAATCATTTACACTATTTTTTTTAATTATGTTAAATTAATATGGCAATAATGTGAGCATAAAGATTTAATTAAGAATAAAATATTTTTTTCTTTCCTTTGATATCATTTTTAATCATGATTTAATTTTAAATAATTTAAAAAATTTACATAAATTTTGATATCAGACGAATATGTCAATCATAAATATAAGCAGCTATTTTTCAATTTTGAAAAAATTTTTTACATTTTTTTGTTTTTCTAATAATAAATTTTACTTCATTTTAGGGTCTACCATATTTTCATTCATAATTTCAAATCATTTTTTGGGAAAACGCATTTGATTCAAATCAAAAGGAAATATATTTCTCAATAAAGGTAAGTTTTAACACCGAAGATCTAGGTAATTTGGTTGAGTTTTAAACAAATTAAAGTTCTGAAACATTGATAGCTAAATTCTCTAAACCATCATAACATTAGATCAATAGTCCAATGCAAATATTTTTGAACTTTCCTCATCAAAGAAGAGCAGAAAAACGATTCTAGAAATATTAATCAGAATTTTCTCACGAACTTTATCCTTTTACTTTAAACTTGAAATAAGTTTAGCATTTTCTTGTGTGGTCTATTTGAAATACGTATTTTGATACATTTCTGCACAAATCTTTTTTTTATTACTTCCGAATTCAAAAGTGCGAAACTGAATCGCAAAATCATTCTTTCAATAGTAAAGATCTTACGATCAATAGCATAATAAGTTTTTTTTTTTGTGTTTAGAAATCTTGAATTGAAAAATAATTTTAAAATCTAGAATTTTTGCTCGCATGAAAAATCTTTTGAATTTCTTAAATTCTAAATAATAATATAATGCATGTTTCTTCAATTTTTTTTTGAAATAATAATATAATATATATAAATGAGAGAAAAAAATTCGAAATAAATCTAATTATTACATTAAAATATATTTGCATTCTTTACCAATGTTGACTAAAGTATTGAAAAAAATTTTTGGCGAAATTTTCAGTAAATTTACTTGCAACATCATCTTTTGAATTATTAAAATATTAATTTTCTTGATCACAATATCAGTTTTATTTTGTATATCATTTATTTTGACTTTACAACAGAGGAATTATTAGCCTTCACCTGAAAGTTCTGCCATATATATATCTACGCCAAACAAAAAAAAAATTTAATTTAATTTTAACTTCAATTTTTGATTTATTTGTGTCTATTTGTAGCGACAAAAACGAAAAATTAATGATGGCACATAATAAAAATTAAAATCTTAGAATTCAAAAGCTTCAAAAATTTATGTCTGATAAACAAATAATACAGGAACCAACAATATAATATATTATTTTCTTTCAATTATTTGATCTGTTTACAATATTTTTTGTGTCACAAATAAGCGATAGTCTATTGTTTTAATTAATTTATCAAATTTATATATTCTTATGAAAGCATTTGGTAATATATAATGAAATATTCAACTGATTTCTTATTAATTTTTTTAAATTTTTCTTTTTTTCACAAAATTTCTAAACTATAATTTTAATAATAAACTTAATACAAATTACATTTCAACTTGAATGATTTTTCATAAAGATCTATTTTCGAATATGACAAAAATTCAATCTTTTATCTTTAGTTTTTAATACCAGCCAATGATATTAAAATTAGAATAATTCTTTCCAAACTAAAAATTACTTAATTATAGAATGTTTTGCAAGAATAAATAATATTTGATTTAGAAGCAGCTGGTGACCAACAAGTTCGAAAAAATGATAAATCATCTGTTTTTTTTTTTATTTTGCAGAACTCTGATGTACTTTAAATGAATCGATTTAAAAAGAGAATGATTCAAACATAATCCATCAAAGGGTTCTTTTGTAACATATTTTAATACATGTTGCAAATTATCTAATTTTGATTTATCATCTAATCAAAATTGAAGTATCAAAATGCGAATATAGGTATAAATCAACGCGGATTTTTATTATCAATTCAAATAGATTAAAAACTATTGACTTTTTTTAAATTGTTGAAAAAAAATAATTGAAATTAATTTGTAAATTATTTGACTAATTGACTGATCAAACTTGATTGTTTTTTTAAGCGATGAATAAGAGAATTTTATTGAATGCATTTATTTAACGCTTTGGAATTGTTAGAATAAGATATTTGATTAGTCGCCCTGCAATCACTAATTGATCATGATGTCAACAATCAATTGAAAATTTTAAAAATGAATTACAAATAAAAATTTTTTTTTCAGCCAAAATGCTTATGTGCCAAGAAAAAACATATGCGCGGTAGATGGCAGACAAAGTTTAAAATTAGACTTAAGTTATCTTAATTGAAAATCTTGATTAATTTTTGTCTCATTTTTTTGAATATTTTGAATATTATTCATCATTGTAGAGTTTTTTTTATTAATTCATTTTTTAAACAGATAGAACGTTTTCAAAAGTCAATTTATTTAAGCGTTTTTCAAAATTTTTATAAAACATTCGCTAAAGGAGAGGGGTTTTGATAAAAAAAGAATTTTTTTTTGAACTTCAACAAGTTCGAAAAGAAAAGTTTTGTCCAAGCATTTTTTAAACCCTCTATATTTCAAGGTTTGCAAACTTTAAATTTTTTAAAGAACAAGAGATTGTTTCAGTAATTGTAACAAAAACAAAATATCATTGAAATCAATCAAAATAAGCTGTAAATAAGCAAATTTATTATTTAATAATTCGTTGATAATTTTATTTTTTTGCGAACATCTGGTTTCAATTAATTCGATTATCTCAATTTCTTTATAAAAAGAAGCAACTTAATTTTTAGAACAAATATTTAATTTTAAATTTGAAATTCTAAATTTCAAATTGAATTAAATAGTGTTGATATAACGGATTAAAATTTAAAATTTAAAAAATAATTTTTTTTTTGACTATGTCTCACCTTCAAGGTTCTCTCTTTTTTACTACAATTAAGATTTCAAACGTTAATTTTAATTGAAGTCACACAATTTTTAAAGGTAAAAAATTTCTATTATTAGTGCGGCTATAAAATCATTAAAAAAATAAAGTTGATTTTTACTTAAGAAAAAGATCAAAATTTAGCTTCAATAATACAATACAAAATAATAGACAAAAATTTGAAGATGAAATTGCGATTGGTGTTTAATTTAAATGGGAAAAAATGGCTAAATCGTGTAGATGGGGGTGGTCAATAAACTTCTAATTGTCTATTAGATTGATAATATACCAATTCGATATTGATTCTATTATTTATGCATCGTCAGCTAGTGTAAGGTAAAGAACTAAAATCAACTGATACATTAATAGTGAATACGATTATATGCTATAATTTTTAATTTGAGCAAAAATTTTAGCCGTTTTTTAGTTTATAATTTTTTTTAGAATTAATACGCTTGGATTAGAACAGGTGATCACGTGATCTTACCAGGTGATTTAAAAAATAAAAAAATACAACAATTATTCATTTATTTTTTTGCTTTAAGTTTTTCTAATAATAATTTTCATTTAATAAATATTCGGTTTATTTGAATTTTCAATAAGGGCTAGGTTACATTTTTCATCTTTACTAATCTTGTATCACACTTCAGAAAAAATTTTTTTTTTGTTTTTTTCCCATATATTAACAAATGAGTGAATGTATCATATTACGTTTGATGTCCTTATTTAGACACAATTTTATTTCCTAAATGTAAATAAGCGATTCAATAATTCAAAGTTAGTCATTCTGATTCCAATATTTTTTCTGTTTTAACCTATGATCAAACAATGAAAAACTGTTGAATTGCAATCTTTTTTATTGTTAAAAATGAAGACTAGATTTTACAACATTACCTTTAATATATTTCTTTTTTTACTTAATCTATACACAAAAAAAAAAACAAGATATCAGATGGTTGATTAATAAATAATTGGATTAATATAAATTTCAATACTATCAGTAAAAGTATTTCTTTGAAGCTTTCGTATAGTAAAAGATTGAAAAAATTAAATAATTAATAAACATGTTTGCTTCATATAAATTTTGGAATAAAAAGAAATAAACCTGATATCGGATATCACATTGAATGTGAAAAGTCATTTGTATAACATCTGTTACGGATCTCAATTAAACGTGCAAAAAATTCTTAGGAATTTTTGTTTACGGTAGAAAAAGTTGGTTGAGCATAATGTTTAGTGTATGTTCATTCAATAATTTTGATACCACTCTCATAAAATAAATATTAAATTCAAACTGAAGTAAATTGCAAGTCTATTCATAGTATGATGAATAAATATAGAAAAATTTTATGAAGCATAAGTTATAGGTCAATCGAACTGATAATCAAATTTCCGTCTAATTCTTTGATCGTTATAAAATTCTGAAAAATTGAAATCTATGGACATCAAAATTCAAGCCTTTTTTCTAAATGACTTTAAAACCTTTTTAAACAAAACAAAAAATGTAATTTTATTAATGACCACAGCACGCTTGCCAAAAAAAATATGAAGTCAGATTAATAATTTAACAAGATTTAGTTGATTTACCGTAAAATTTAAATTTTTTGTGTATGAACTGATGTATTAGAAATATTAGTAAAGGCATTCTGTAATAAACGCTCTGTTTTCATAAAAAGTACTTAAGCCTTTCGTCTTTTATTTTTTAAAAATAATTGTTAACAAGTGTGATAGCATAAAATTTTTTCATGATTCACTTTTGGAAAATTTTTTGATTTTATATAAATCTATTAATGTATGCATAAATTCATAATAAATTGAGAAACTGTTTTTTTGTGATAATTTTTTATGCTGAAATTTTCAAAAAAATTAACTCGCATTTCGGTGAAAAAAACTGTCAACCAGAGAGAGATGTATTTTTATTGAATTTCATCATCGCATTAAAATTTGATCAACTTTTGAATCTTTAAACTTATTTAAGAAAGTATTTTGTAGAAAAAAAAAACTCGCATGCATGAATTTTAAATGATCGACTCGTTCATTTCAAACTAATAATCTAATAATAAAAATCTAATAATAAAATTTTAGTAAATAAATTGGATCAAGCCACCTACAGTTTTTAGGTGATTTATTGCGATGGTTGGTGATTTTGATGGCAACTGATTAAAAATTAAAATTCTAATAAATACACGAATACATTTTGTATCACCTATTGTGAATTTATAATAATAGATTAATGTGTGCCTGTTCGATATGAGAATTCATTTAGATTTTCAAAATATAAGCTTTGGTGCCCAAAAACGAGGCTGTAAAATAAACGATACTATTATATAGAAACAAATCTAATGTAAACCTGGATATCAACAGAATCGGTAATTTTTTTGAAATTTCGAAAAATCATTCAAACACGAATTCCTGCTGTTTTTCATTACATTTCATTCCGTTTCATTTCCTTTTTTTCCCTCATCTTTTTTAACATTTCTTATTCAACATCTTTTCATCTGCTAATATTTCATTTTTTTTGATATATTCAGACATTCACCCAAATAACATAATATTTTTAACACAATTAAGTTGTAAAAGAGAACAGAATAACATATATCTGATTTGAAAATTCTAAAATTTAAAATATTTAAAAGACTTTAATATTTTCAAATTTATTTCTTTATTTACAAAGTATTACTTGATAAGTTGTACATTATCTTAGGTATATAAGTGTTTAAGATTTACATAGGTCAGCTTATAAAATAGGTTTTCGATTAAAATTATAAAAAAATACATATTTTATAATTATAATATTCGAAAAACAAAAAAGTAATCTGGATTCACAAAATTTTTAAATTAAAAAAAAAGTACTGGAAATTTTTTAAATTTAAAATTAAGGAAACTTATGAAATAAATAACTGCGAAATAAGAGTAAGAGTTTTTGACGAAAATTATTCTTTATTTTTTTTTTGACATAGAAAAAATAAGTCGCTTAATGATCTAAATTAGTGTCAATGTGTAAATTTCAATAAAATTTAGAAAGACAAATCTGATGAATTGAATTGCCATTGATTTTATCGAAGAAATATTGTAATAAAAATGATTAGCCCAAATGAGTTTAAAGAAATTAATGTGAGATGTATTACGACATTTTTAAATTCTAACGATGGACAGTTTTTTATTGTTCTAAATTGAATCTGGTTTAACCAGAAGAAAACATGATGTGAAATTATAAAATTAAAGCACTAAAAAATTCGATCATAATTCATATATAAATTATAAAAATGATCTTAAATAAAAGATTTAGAATTCATCATATAATCTTATATTATCGCTTATGAGTTCTAATTAATGTCTGTCTGTGTATTTATGTTATTCGCAAATAAATTTTTGTAGATCGCATGTCTGAAAAACGCATTTGGTGAAACTAGATCTAAACTAATTAGTTGTTAATTTTAATTTCTTATTTTTTGGCAATCTAATAAATGAATTTAGATCTCCATTGCAAAACAACTTGACTTAACAAAATTCATCTTGTTGCAAAAATATATAGAATTTGAATTTTTAATTTATTCATTAATTTGATCTTACTTCTAACACATGAGCTACAAATAAGCGAATAACTGCTTACTTATTCTTAATTAAGTATTCTGATTTTGGATGGAAAGAGAAAAATTCAATTTTTTGTTTTTCCATTATCAGAAGAAAGTTAAAAATCTATATTTAAATATTATATATTCGGCTAAATTTTCAATGAAAACAAAACAACAAAAATGTTTTATTCTAAAAAATTAACCAAAAAATTTTATAATTTAGATACAAAGCAAAATCAACTTGTCAAATAATTTTTCTTAAAGCACTTCAATTATTTAACTAGATGCTACTTTATTATCTATAGATTTTATATGTAAGATCGAGAGGTTGGAAAAATATGCTGTGGTGTTACTGAAAATCAAAATTCAAAAAGCAAAATCTCCTGATTGCGAATATGATCAGCATATTTGTGATAATGATTATGTGCATTTTTTTCTTTTAAAATAATTCATTTAACGAATTTTTTTCATTAAATTTGCTAGAAAAGAGAGATCCTCTAATGATAAAATACTTTTTGTAAATTTCAATGAGAAATTTCATCTAAAGTTGATAAATATCTGAACTTTATTAGTTTTGATGTCACTATGTTTATTAATACTGAATGATGAATCTAAAATTCTTAATAGTTCAGTTTTAATTAAGTTTTTCCTACTATTGAATTGAATGTGGTTTGGAGACTTTAAAATACTTCAAAGTTCAGAAATCATCATCACTTAAAAAAATGTTAAGACTATCATTTAGTTTATATTTCAAATGAATTATTTTTGATTTTTTGTCTTTTCACATGTGACTTAAACTGATTTTGGCAATCTTCCGTTACATAATGAACTAATAATTATAATTATAATCAAGTTTTCTTTCTATTAAATATTATGATTTATTCACTCTATATGTAAAAATATATAGAACATAAAACACGAACAATCGTATTATAACTACAGTCAGGATATAATATTGTGCATAAAAGTAAAACATTACAGATTATTGCAAAAGAAAAACAAAACTAATATCAGCTACCAAAACAAAAAAAAAAGAAAAAAAAACGGAATTTTTTCTAATTGAATCATCGAAAAATTTATCTATTTCTCTCAAAATTTTTCAAAATGATTCATTGAACTGTTTTGTGCTTCTTGAAAATTTTTAAAATCTAGCATTCTTTGTGCGTGTCCACCATTTTATATTTGAATTTTTTTTTAAATTCTATCTGAGAAAACAAATTAACTCAAGAATAATTAACAAATAGGTTTCATTTTAAAAATGATGATAATAATCCGAAAAATCTAAGTTTTGCAATGTACAATTATTTTTCATTAATTTATCATCATTTAATTAAAAGATTTTTACATCATTCGTTGGTTACCTTGGCTACAATCATCATTAGGATTTCAAATTGCAATTCGAATTAAGAATCTAGAAAATAATTTTAAAATTTATTTTTAAAAAGTTGATTAAAAAAATTTTATATTTTTAAAAATGTAATTTATTTATAAAGGCTAAATTAAAATATATAAGATAATTTTGCCAATGTTGATAATAACCAAAATAAAAATTTCTTACTTAAAATACATGGTAATTTTGTTAAATAAAGTGACTTGAATTGATTTCAATGTAATTAATATCCGAATTAGAGCTTCGAATCTTATTAACGGTATTATTAGAAAAAAAATACTGATCAGATTGTTCATAAATCATTTTTTAAGTATTATAATTAGGAATTAAAAACACTCAAATAAAATTTAATTCACTTTTAGTTGTTGATTACTTTAGGTTATATTTAATGGGAAAAAGTTTAACATAGAGTGTATTTTATTCATACCCAATTTGATTGAATTAATTTAATTTCACTATAAATTCAAGTGCCTTAATATATAAAATGACATAATTTTTTTGCGACAAATATGCTTTTAATACATTTCTTTTATAAATGCAACCAATTCACTTGATAAATAGGATTTAAAATGACTAGGAAATATTTTTTTAAGGTATATTTGAAAGAAAAAGCATTTCTAAAAAAAAATAAATTTACATATAAACAGATATCATTATCTTTAATTTTAATTCAAATGAATGAGGATATATAAATTTCAAAAAAAATTAAAATGTTTTTACGATTCAAATTTCATTGATGGGATGGTATTAAGCGAAATACTATGTTAGATTAAATAAAAATTAGTATATTCTTTTTAAATTTAAGATTGTATTACTGCTAGACATCATTTTGATAAATAATTTGTATAAGATGATTTAAGACAAAAAAAACTTTTTTGTAACATATTTAAGAATTATTTTTATAAATTAAAGATGCAAATCGAAATTATTTTTAACTAATTTTTAATTTGAAAAACCAAAGTTTGCTGAACTGAATAAAATAATTCAATACATAATCATAATTCAACATTGTGTATACATTTTTATTTTCTTACTCAATATTAGTGGTTCTTAGATACAGTTCTCAAATATTAATCGTCTAAATTATTATGATTAGGTTGTGAGAATATTTTGAAATATATTCTTTTATCATTAAAGATGTAGTTTTTATCTAATTATGATTTTTATAAGTCTTGATTTTTAGAGTTAATATTTATAGTTTGTAATCAGTATTGTATTTAGTAATGAACTATTAAATCATTTTTTGAAATTTACTAGATTTTTATAAATTCTTGAGTTTTAATTATTAGATTGTTAATAATTTTTTTTTTTTTTGCGATAATTTAAGTGACATATAATGCATTCAAAAAAAATTTTGAAATTTTTTTTTAATAATAATTATAAATTTATTTTACATAAAACAAGATTCAAAATTTAGAAATTTTTAATTAAAAGTTTTTTAAATCATAAAACATTTAGTGCATTAGATTGGATCGTTCGCTGTATAAAAATAAGGTTCATAGCCAGCGTAAATAAAACGCAAAAAAATATTTTGCTAAGCAAATTTTAAAAGATTTTTTATAGACTCGAATCATTTTTCATTTGATTTTTTCTAATTAATTCTAAAGAATAATTTTAGATCTCGAAAATTAAATTTTCATATTTTTTCAATTGTAACTTATCGGACAAAAATTGAATCAATATAATTCCTATCAATATGTATTACAATAAATTTATCACATTTAATTTTATTTTAGTACATTACAAAATATACAATACATGGAATTAGATAATGTAAAAAAAAAATGTATACATTATCACGTATATTGGTACAATTATAAAATTTTATCATTTTATGCTGAATATTAGTTAAATAAATCAATAATCAAAAAATTTGATTATTAGTTGTTATTGAAAGTTAAGGATTAATTGCCTTAAATTACAAAATTAACTTGAATTTTTATGAAACTCCAATTGAAACTGGTAAAAATTTTATTTTACTTCAATCGGACAAAAAGACTATCATCAAGATCATAAGAGATCAAAGTTAGCTGAATATAGATTTTCGTTGTCTATTTTGTTGTGATGAATTAATTTCAATTAATATATTCGATAGATAAGTAAATATCAAAAAGAAAATCATTGTGAAATTGGAATATAAAAATTAAAAAATCAAAAAAGTATGGGCTTTGCTTTTTCTGGATTTCAATATTTAAAATTGAATTAATAAAAAATTAAAAATTAATAATACTAAAGGAAATTATTAAATAGATATGCGAATTATCGATCGATTTGTATCTGTCATAGTATTTTTAAGAATTAATTTTGAAAAAAGAAAAAGATATCTAGATAAACTAAATAAAAGAAAGGAAAATGATTAATTGTACCTGTTTTAAAACCAAATATGAAAAACATAAGGCAATAAAAAATATTACTAACAATATTGACTCGGTACTGCTTTTGTTCAATGAAATTAGTATCAGACAGACCTGTGTTTGGATGAAGAATTGCGTTACTTTTAAGCCTAAAAGCTTCTACAAGTCTATTATTTTATTAACAATAATATTCAATTAACCGTACAACTAATTTGAATTGAAAAACAAAAATTTTTTTTTTTTTTTTTTACTTATTGAAAATAAAAATGCTTATATTGAATTTAAAAAAAAGCAAACACTAAACTAATTTGAACTAATTCGACCTTGTGATTGAGTAATATCTGGCCCCTCTCAATGACATTTTGAAATTTATTAATTTGTCATCTTGTGTACTCGACTCAGCACTGTTTGGGTCCACTGAATCATAACTTGGTAGTATCAATATTGCTATTACGAAGTGAAAATTCTTTTTATATTATGCAGTGTATTTATAATCATTACATGAAATCGTTACATGAACACCTAATCATATTGGTAATCTCAAATAATGTGAAAAAATATGCTGCGAAAAAAAAAATGAGCAGAAAAATCACAAACTGATGATTAGTTTGCTTTTAAAATCTTCAGAGTGATCTTACCTAAATGATCGAAAGATAAAAATCATTTGAGCTAATGTGTTTATGGTCTCTATTATTTATTTCTGCTTTAAATGATTTATAACTCTTATTTTCAAAAACAATATTTTCAAATTCAGAAAAACAAAAAACTCACTAAGGTCAGTTAAACTAGGCAGTGTGCCATATGACTAATAGTTTGAATTATAGATAATTATGATATAAATATTTATCTTTTTTTTATGCAGCCAACTCATTTATCGAATTTTTGAACTTAGCTATCGATTCTAAATATAGCTCAAATTATGAATCAATGACTCATTAAAAAATTTAAATTTAAAATAATTCACAATCGCAAATAATTTTAGAATGTTAAAAGCTCAAGCGTTTTGTTTGTAAAAAGTCAAATTATTTGACAATATTAGTCCATAATAAAGAACGTATACTTTATTTTATTTACTATATATTTCAAATAAAATTTTTTCACAAAGCACCTGTTTATATGCCACTCTTGTATAAACTAATTTTAAGTCACTTACTTGAATTCAATAAATTATTCAAATAATTTTGTGATGCAAAACTTTGGTCCTTAAATATGTTAACAGCCAAATATCTAATTATGAGATCTTTATTGGTGCAATTATACGATTGTTTCTTGAAACAAATAAAATGAAAAAACTTATTTTATCAATTGGGTATACGCATTAGATTTTGAAATTTACAGTTTTTGTTATTTCATAAAAAGATAATTTTAAAGAATACTGATTGTAATGATCAAGGTCATTTCATCAAAATAAGTACTTTTATCGGACCTGTTGATATTCATTATATATATGTGGTAATACTGATGAGAGGAAAATGATGTTTATTTATCACATTTTACAAAAGATAATGGTACAAAATCTTTTATTTGATTTTTTACTAACACGGTTCACTTAACTCCCATTGGACCCTCGCTATTACATTTTTACTATTACACTTGATCGCAAATGATCATCTTATGTACGCGCTTACAATTTTGTAAAAGCTTTATTTTAAATATATATTTTAATGTATGGTACACAGTATCAAAACATGGTACTCTTAGACCATGATTACTTCTAAGTAATTTTATTACTAGTCTCAATAAACATACTCGTACTTATAATAAACTTACATCGATAGATAAAAATTTTCGCATAAATAAATCCTATCAATGTATTATAAGATTATTACTACTTGAAAGTATTTTGACCAATGTTCTATGAATGACTGAATGCCCATAACTTTTTCTCTCACAAATGCTCGATATCGCCGATTCAATTTTTCAATTTTCTTAAAAGTTTGTTTTTATTTTTTAAATTTTGAATCTCTTTTCCTTTTAATTACTAATCATTTGTCTTTCGTGTCCACTGATAGCGTGTGAACATTGGGATTTTTAATGCTTTATGTTGCTTTTTCTCAAATAAACCAACAAAATTCATTCAGGTAAATTTCTTTCAATGATCTCTTTTACATGCTATATAATTTACAAAAGTCAATTAGATCAGAAGCTCTTTATTTTTATCAATGTCATCATTTGCGTTTTGTTCTTATTGTTTCATTTCAAAAAGGCATCCTGTGCTATTATTCTAATTCACTTAAGAAATTTGATGAAAAAATTCTTTAAAACAAGGAAAAAATAAAATACACTTTTGATGTGAGCTCACAGTCAATAAGATAATGTATTAACATTTTTTCAAACATATTAATTTAAAATGGTTGCAATTAGCACTAATTTTTTTTTTGATTTCTTATTCAATTTTAAGAAGAATAAATTGAAAACTTAACTTAAACATGCTTTATTCCCCAAGATATATTCACTTCTAATTGCTTAATACGTTTTTAGTGACAAAAAAAAATTGAATATTTTGAGTTTCAATCTGAGGAAATAAAAGAAAATATTTTATTCATATGTGAAAATAATCTAAGGTTATTTTCTATTAGTCACCTTAATAGTAGTGAAAAAAATAAATCTTAAAACTAAAATAATTTGATTGCATTATATTTTTATATATTTTTAGAAAAATTTGATTGATCTTTTGGGATTTAATCACGCGATTAGTCATCAATTTCCATTTCCTGTGACGTGTTGTTTTGCTTTTTAATTGAAATTATGCTTCTAATGTGAATATCATATTATATAATTAGATTCATTTATTTAGTATTTCAGCATAGTTTTCTTGATTGAAAATACTTGGAGCACCTACAAGTTAGTATAATAAAAAAATCAATAAAAAATAAGCATTTACAAAAAAAAAGAAGTGTATGCTTAAAAAAAAAAATTTCAACAATTTCAAGTTTGAATAATTTTAAAATTTTTAGCTTTTCTTTTAATCATATCAAATGACCAGTTACCTATTTTTTCTCATTTATTATTACAAACTACTTTTTCATTTAATAATTTAAGGCTTCAAGTTGCAATTTGAAAATTGTTTGTAAAGAAAAATCTAATGCATTGAAAACAACTTATTCTTTCTAATCTGTTTCTTATATTCGTACGGATGATCAGAATGATCGTGAGTGTATTTCATTTGAAGAATCGCAAAGGAAGCAATATAAGATATTGACAAAATGTTGCTGATCATTAAGCCATCAAGACAATTAAAAATAGTCTGCATCCTGTTGTGTCCAGCACATCCTATTGATCTCATCTAATTTGTCCTTTTATTTCATTTTTTTTTTCGATCATTTAGACAAGATATTTCAAATAGAGGAACGCTTCTTTTACTTGAGAGGATAATGGGTGTGTATTTAAAGTAATTTTTGTGAATCAAACGATTGATGATGTACAAATGTTTGGAAAATATTTCATATCTCTTATCTTTACTTAACTTTATATAAATATTCTCATCGCGAGTTCAGAATAAGAAAAAATATAATAACTTGACATTTAAAAAGAATAAACGAATAGAATAGATTATATACTAAACAAAATGTTGTGCTCATTCAAGCGTCACAACTGATCTGTTTGTCCGGTTCTTGAAGAGCGGTTCTACTTATACTAATTATAACAATAATAATCTTGTGCTCAAGGCGCCATTCACTTTCACATGCAAATTTACTGAAAAAAAAAAGGTTCAATTAAGAAACAATGCTATTCATTTGATTTTATTTTGCTTTTTTCTTCCAATCGTCCATTCATAATAATAACAGACCGTCTAAAATTTATTATCAAAAATTGTCTTTAGTTTTACGATCTAAATAATACACATATACACATTATAAAATGGATAGATTTTATATCATAAATTAATAGAGCTTTTGACAAAACTTAGAAAGACAATAAAGAAAAGAGAAAATTAGTTTTTAATAATTCAAATCAAAATCTTACGATTATTAGTAGCATGTAAAGTAAGCTTTGCTTAACTTTTTGAAAAAAAAAATTGATTGTTTCTTTATAGTATTTTGACAGAAAATTTTTTTTTTTATGAGTAATGGTCATTTATAAAATGATGGGCAGTTGTTGATAGAGGACGCTATCAGGCTTGAAAAAATGAATCATTTTTTTGAAGTAATCATGTAAGTCAATTCAAAAATTTATTTTCAAACATACTTTTTAAAAAGAAACACAATAAACTTAGTAAGATCACATTCAAAAATAAAATTATTCGTAGATTCAATTTAACGTGCCTTTTCAAAGTCTAAAAAATATTTTTTTATCTCAAATTATATTATTCAATTGACGACCACACAAAGATTTTTTACTAAAGAATCTTAATTCATGTGTGAATGAATTTCGATTTTTTTGATTCTTTATTATCTACATTTTAAAATTTATTGAATTCGTAATTGATTTATATTTGAGAGTAGTTAAATTTATCAAGCCAAATTACACTTGTTTTATTTGTAAAAAAAAACTAAATATTTTGGTTCTAAATATATCAAAAATTTTTTTCAAATTCAAATTTAATAATTCAATTCGAGCTGAGAAATTTATAATGCTCAAATTTTTAATAATTGAGATTCACAATTCAGGTTTATATTTAATCTGAAAAGTTATGCTTTTCCTTTGTTTTTCATACCTGGAATCGAACCAACAAAATCTTACAGTTACTCTTTCAATTTTTGAACAGTTGTTTATCCTAAAATTATTTGTTTTCTTTTACTAAATGAATAAAAAATCATTTTACATTGAAAATAGAATTGATAAAAAATATTCTAGTATTTAATAAAATTTTTGTTTCCTGAATAATATATATAACGGTAGAATAGACTTAAATTTTTGAATTTTCTCATGCTTCAATAATTTGACAGTATTGAGTAAGAAAAAATTTTTAAAAAATCAAAACTAAAGTATAAAAAATTTTCAAAGAAACCTCGCGAATCCAAATAAAGCTGGTCACTTTTGCTGATCATTAGGAAGCAATCAATAGACTTTATTGTGAGAACAAGTCTTTTTCTAAACTACAGGTAAATTTGTTTAATGGTATTATTGCAACCTATTTTTAGGCTACACATTCATGCTTGTTTTTTCAAGGCATTTTAGATTTTTCGATTTTACAGATATTATCTGGTCAAATTTGCGATCATTAATAGTTTATTGACTATACACAGAGATAAATATTTAGATAGAGAAATTTATGATCCAAAAGAAATAAACAGATTGCAATAAGAATCAGTAGATCTCTGTTTTTCAAATTCAAATGAATTTATTTTGCTTATTGTTAAAAAATTCCGTATTTTTTTAGATTCAATTGTTAAAAATGACATATAAATGATTGTTTAAAAATAATTTCATAACCCTACAAGTTAAATTTTATTTATTCGAAATCAAACTACTTACTTTAGCATTGCTTTTTTTATAAAAATCATCAGTGGTTTTTGATAATTATAAGCACTACATACTCAATTATGCATTGGAATGCAATCAATTTCAATCTATTAACTGGAACGCAACTGATCGTGGTCACAAAAATTGAGTATTAGGCAAAAAAAATTTCACATCTCAAACTTTCAATTGTTTGATGCTGTTATTTATTTTATTTTTTCTTAATTTATATAATTAGCAGGAGGTCAAATAGATAAAAGAGCTTATAAAATTTCAGTTTTTTTATATATCATCCATGCAAATAGTCAATTGACTAAATCAAAATTATTTTTGTCTATTATGCTTTTGCCTTAATTTTATTTTTTATATCAATCCTGATGAAGTAATAATCTAAATAATCGTTTAATTATTTTTGGATTGAAAGCATCAAATACATTTTATTTGATTGGTTAGTGTATATAAATCAAGTTTACATGCATGAATCTGAATCACAATTGCATTCTAATATCTAAAATTTTTGTATCATAAGTTCTAAATTTTAGGCTAAAATTAAACTAATTTATCAAGCATATTTTTTGATTTAAATTTTCATAACGTAATTGGCTCAAAGAAAAAATATTTTTCGCAAATAAAGCACTAATTTGTTCAATATAATAAACTACATATTCAACTTCGAAGTAGATCACTATTTCATGGTCGAGATATATCGGGATAAAAAGTTGTAATTTTAACCATATTTTCAATAAAGTTGTCAAATTTTTCAGCACTGCGAAAAAAAAAAGATATTCTCATGTAATTTAATTATACATTTATCAATTTCCAATTGAGATTAAACTTTGCAGATTTTATCATCAAGGTGCTCTATTTGTCTAATCAAATCAAGATTTCTTTTATGCTCTACATATTTTAGCTTGTGGTCTTTTCTTTAAACTAAAATTCTAAATTAAATTGATATTTTATGATAGCCCACTTCAGATATTTTGATTTCTTCAACTAATCTTTCATTTTTTATCAAGTTTTTAAAGGTTTTCGAATGAATTTTTTTATATTAATCAATCTAATCTATAAAAATTCATAAAAATAATTATGTAATACATATTGAACAATGTTTTTTTTAGTGTTGAACAAGTCCATTCAAGTTGTTATTTTATTGTTGGTAAGCTGCACAAAGCCAATGAAATTTAGTCTACTGTAAATAGTTGTTTTGAAGATAATAAAAAAAAAAAAATTAAATTAATGAATAATTGAAAATTATTTTTTTTCAATTCGACATTTCAAATTTTAAGAATATAGATGTGTCATATACATAGTGCTTAACATATATTGATACTTAATAGAGCATTATTTTTCTCTTTTCAAACAGCCGTTGAATATTATTACGGTCATACTAGATAATTGCATCAGATTATAACCTTGTTTCTAAATTCAAATTGTCACCAGCTGTGATCAATTTCAATTTTTGAAAATTAAGTCAAGAGATAAAAATCATTCGAATATCTTCAACCTCTTACGAAATCTTAAAAAGATTTTAAATCTTTAAAAAAATTCTATTTTTTAAATTTTTGCGACAAAAATATTTTATTAATGATATTCAGCATCCATTTTTAATCTTTGGTTAAAAAATCTATTGAAAAGCGTTTATTTAGAGAATAACCATTAATACATTAAATATTATTTCAAAAAAAAAAAAATCTATTGGCTCAATAAGAAAACAACAAGTTCTAATTGTATTTGTTTGATAAAGAAAAATCATTCGTTTCAATGTTTTTGATCTAAAAACAGTTCTTCATCATTCATGTGTGTTTTTCTTAAATATTTATAAACAATATATATTTTTTCTAAACATTTGAAATAATTCATCTCCTAAATTATTCTCTTACCTACTTCATATATCTGAAATTTTATTTAAATTATTATTTTTACCTTGAACCTGAAATTGATTTTGAGAATCATCAAAAAATCTGATATTTTATTCATCTTTCTGAAAATGTCAATTCATCAGTTTTTTTGAAATCATTCTCAGTATTAGACTCTTTGCGAAGCACTTGTGTTGAGATTTCTTGTTTATTTAATGATTAATCAATACTGATCATTAAAATCTCAAACTTGAAATTAATAAAGCAAATACGACATGAAATGTATGGAAAGTATCAATAGTATATATTGAATAATAATTAAATAAATAAGGGTCGTTAATCTTCTGATTAATAGTTTCAAATTCAGTTTGGGGAAAAAATAAGTTAATCAATCATATTCACTAATCGACGTGTTGAATAATTGAATAGAATATCATTTCTCTATTAAACGATTTGGTACTTAAATTTTCAAGAAATATTTTGACTTCAATGTTATTTCTGGTGGGCTTTTTTCAATGATCTATGATTTGTCTTTTTTTCTTTGTTCACTCTTTCAAAACATCTGAAACAATGCGAAAATGTTGTTAAATATTTTTTAACAAAATTAAGTATTAATTAAGTAATTATATGAAAATATTTCATAATTGTTTCAGCATAGTATTAAATTCAAAAAATAATAAATTCAAATTTTTTTAATTTAAAACTTTTCTCTTGAATTTATTATTTCGATTCAATTATTTTAATTGCTAATCGAATTACTCGTTTTAAATATTTTAAAGTTTCGCTATAAAGAATTTATAGAATTTGATTAAAATCTTTATCTCTCAAATCAATATAGTATATACAAATTTATTCTTATCGATTCTAAATCTAAATTTCTTTTCATTTTTTTTTTTCATATCATAAGCATTCAAATTACAAATATTTAAATATTTAATTAATTTATATGCAAAAGTATTTATATGTATTTTATTTTTTCGATTAGAATCGTGTATTGCTTGATGTTCTTAATATTTTTCCTAAAAATCAGTCAAAGGCATTCATATCATTGCAATAGATCAAATTTTCGAAATTTAAATATTTATTTAGTGAATTCTTTTTAATATTTAAATTTATTCAGATGTATCTAAATTTATTTAATAATATTAAAATGTTTGTTTAGAATTTTCGCGAATCGGTCTTCTTACAGGGCGCTCCAAAAAAGGTGCCTAATATTTATTGTAAAAGATATGTGCTTGAGATCACATATTAATTATTTACTTCTTAAATAGTCTTATTTGAGGGCAAATAGATTTGCATATTTTAATACCTAGCGATGAGTCTAAGATTATTAATATATATATCAAATATATTTTTGTTGGTACATCTTTCGGGAAGATTAAATTTGTTATCAATGTGATTTAATACGTATGAATCGAACATGATTTAGATCTATTTAATTTGTATATATCACATTTGATTAAAGGGGAAATAAGACTAATAAAAGTTAATAAAATTTAAAAGCATCTACTTACTTAAATTTACTAAATAGCAGTATAAATTTTGAAATAAATTTCATTTTAAGATATGATTAGGGTACAATTAATCTAATTTAGTGTTATTTATCAAAATGGATTATCTTTGAAAATTACTTAAATTTTTTTATATTAATAAATCATCATTTATTGAATCAAATTTGTTTTAAAAGAAAAAATTTCAAACTATCAACAAAACTATGAATATGCCTTCGAAATAATCTTAATGAAATCTTAACTACAGAGATAGAAAATGTATATTTGTTTTTCAAAAAATTCAAATAAAAATTTTTCAAATCGAATTCTGAAATTATGTTTTAAGAATAAATTTGAGAAATGAAAAGAAATTGGAAATTAATTGACTGACAACGAATTCTTAAATATATATATATTTTCACATATATATTTCATAGTTCGAAATAAATCAGATTTAGTTAAACTACAAACTTAAATATGAATAACATTGCAAACCGATTCATATTTTTTTAATCAAATTTGAAAACATTTGCAAATTTAGTAACAATTTGAATTTACACTTATAATTTACTAATTTTTCAATTGAATAGTCTCTAAACATGCATCTTTTACAAATGGCACTCAATATTTATGGAAAATCAAAATGATCATCACTGGCGATCTAAATTTATTATAAATAATGAATAGCTTTTCATCTATAGGTAATCATTGAATGTTGTATAACTTATAAACCCACACAAATCTATTTTTACAATATCTACCTGACCGCAAAGTAAATTTTAGTGTTCAAAACCATTTTTTATCCCAAAAAGATATGTATTAATGTTCACTGATGTTATAACCTTTACTGTCTAAATGCATTGTACGTCAATCTCTATTTATAAATTACTAATATTGTTCGCTATAGGACCCGATTAGGCTAGTACGCTTACATAGTTATCATCTATTAATATTCGTCATTTTTCAATTAGGTACTTGTATGCATACACATTTTCGGTTAATTTCTAAAAAAATACCAAAAATGGTTCTTCCTATCTTTCTATATGAATAAATTTTATACTTATAAACAATTAATGATTATTTGCTCTTCTCTCTATTTGATTTCTTTCATTTGATTCTAATCTTTAAAAAAGATCATCTCACTTTATTTGTAAGATGTGGTTGCACTTTATTTATGATTACTCCTCTCTATGACCTTTATAATAGAGGTCATAAGCATGCAATATATACTCTTAATTCTATTAGTAATTAATTGTTTCTAATACCTGTATGGAATCTTTAAGTATTGAATGCTTCAAAATTCTAGAATTGATATTTACTTGATTTGTTATTTTTCAATTAATATCAAGTTTGATTATGATTTAACTTGAATTACACTTACAGAAAAATTAATTTTGTTTAAATACAAAGGATATAGCTTAATTTTTGAACATAAAACTTTTTTTTTTTCAAAAATCGGGCTTGTTTTTTAAATGCGGATGATTGGTTTCTCTTTATGTAATATTTTATTAGACCATTGATGCTTTTCATGTTAAAATTTATTATTAAAGATTTTTAATTCAGGAATGTTCGTTCTACCCCCGCATTTGCAAAAAAAAAAATTCGACGTCATCTTAAGTTCAATTTTTTGACTGGCGATTGTTGTTTTTTTTCTTCAAATATGCTACAATCAAAATAATTATAAATAATAGTAACTAAACCAATTTTATGGCGAAACTAATTTTATCGAAAATGGATATGAAAATTATTAATTTCTTTTCGCTTCTACATCTATAGTCGAACAAAAAGTTTTCAATGACTTAGAAAACGCCTAGACATCAGTGTTATATTATTAGCAGTTGCTATGGCTATATTACTTTTGGATATCTTTATTTCACATCATTTTTGAAATGGCCATAAATATTTTCAATTAACTAATTTTTATTACTGAAAAGCATTTGATAGTCATAAATTGAATGCACAGAATATATTTATTTCTTGATTGAATATTTGATTTCCTATATTTATAGGGAAATTTTTTTTATTGATTCTTATAGCTTTTAATAATTTTCTAATTCATCGCTATTGCGCATTTCATTTTGAAATCTATAATTATATCTGCTCGATAAATTTTTTTTTCTATATCTTTAAAGAAATTCCTAAAGCATCAATATTTTTAGTGTTCAATTTATATATTTAACTAAATAAATTATATCCGTTGATAAGACTTTATATTTTTTTTTCATTGATTTGATTATGATTGAATGAATTATATTATCATAAAATTTTTCATGACACATTTAATTAATAATTATATCCATATAAAATTGAGAAATTTCCAAAAACATTTAGTCAATACGATACAATTTTATAATTCAAAAATTAGAATAAATTTCAATTAAGAATTAAAATCAAATTTAGAATCAAAAAGATACAGTAGATAAAGTTATTTCGATTCTATCAACTTAAATAGTCGAGAAAATTCAAATTGTGATCTATTCAAGAGACCTCTTTTCAAAGATTAGTTAACTTGTATCACAGATCTGACTAAAAATATCCTTCGAATATAAAATAAATTTATTCGAAAACCTATACGAAATAGTCTATTTTAATATCTCAATTGAGTTTGAGAATGAAGCACTTAAAGGTAATGCACAATTCGATCTAGATTTTAGGCTATTTAAACTAAAACTTCAATATTTCTTAATATTTCTTAAACCATTTTTAGTGTGTACGCATAAAATATAAACTCAATCATTTGGTGCAAGTTGCGACCATAAAGAAAACTAATTTATTTAAAATTTCTTGATAAGTTATTTTCTCGAAATCAACTTATTTAGAACTTCTTAATAAGTTTTTGCTTTATTAGAATTATTTTTAATGATAATTAAAAGATTTCTCCTTAATGAAGTCGCTCGATTGATCCTTCATTTTTTTTTTCAAGTCTGCATTTTTGCTCGATTTGAAGCCAGATAATTTCAATTTTTTTAGATTCAATTTAAAGTTTATATTTTCAATTAAATTTTTTAATATATATATCGTTTAATTTGAGTATTTGTCTAGTGTTTGCTTTTAAATTTATTTATTTTTTTTAACATTTTTTATTTTCTGAAATTTTAAAAAAACTGAATCAAATTTTAATTAAAGAAACTCTTCTGCATCTTTAATTTATTTGTCAATACTCGAATATTTTTTCGTGAGTGAACATATTCAATTTTTCTATTCGCTTTATATGATTCGTTTCATGCTGTTTTGAAGTGAGAGATTCAATATGTTTAATTATAACAATTCAAACTCTGAGAATTCTTTAGTTACCTTTCGCGGACAATTCAAACTATTGATGGTTTAAGTAGTGTCCACTTTCAAATGCTCAACTTAACCAAACCTAAGTAATTCATTAAATGTTAATTATTAATAGCAAATTCATATATAACGATCTTGAGAATTTAAATAATGGTATCTTCATTATTTGATGACTAATAATGGATGATCAACTAATAATTTGTCATTTTAATATTAAATTTGTTATTTGGAATAAAATGGAAAATTTATTAAACGAGCACATTTTAATCTGGTTTAGACCACCTGGCTTTAATCATTTTTAAGTATGTCATACAGGCTCAGAACCATCATTAGACTTACATTCAAACTTCAAACGATTAAATTAAAATATTGAACAATATTATCGAGGATTGGTACATTGTCAATAATGCTGAGCACGAATTATTGTTTGAGCTCTTATCTTTTGATGGAAAAAAGAAGTGTTTTTTGATTTAAGAATTTTCAAAGTATTCGAAATCGAGAAAATAATTAAAAATATTTTGTTCAATTGTTATTATCTGTTTTTATCTCATCTGATGATCATTTTTATTCGCAAATTAAATTGTTTTTCATTACCACTCAAAATTAAATTTTGTATATATTAGTCGAGAATTTTTAACTGACATAAGACCAACAGAGTATCTAATAAATTAACGTATTAGAAACAAAAAGTAAACTTAAGTTTCAATTGCAAATTATGTTCACATGTTTGTTGGCCATAAGTTTGTCAGAAATAGTATAGTTTGCTTTGCAAAAAATTTGGCTCATAAGCTATCAATATTAAACACATTAGTTTACATTATTTATAACATCAATGCATTATAAATTAATGCATTACACATCAAAACTCATCGCTAATAAGTCTGATTTAAAGGATGTATATTATAACCACACATTTTACATCATGAACGCGACCACAATTACTTATCATGATATAAAAAATGGGTATAAAGTGTAAATAATGTTAGATGAACAAAAAGCGAATGAGCAAAAAAGTTAACTTATATGAGTCAGAATTGAATTTCAAAAATCAAATTGTGAATTATTGGAAATGCTTCGAATCAAAAAAAAAACGAAGCGCCGAAATTCAATTAAGTTTTATTACGTCAAATTCAAATAAAATCTAAAATGCTAGACACGACCTGATAAAAAGTCCAATGAATTGAATGCGAATAGGTTTTACCAATAGAATTTTTTTTCATATATTAGTTCAGCAATACGCCACACATAACCATGGATTGATATCTTTAACCGCGAAAGTTCCTTGTAAAAGTTCTTTGAAATCATAGTTAATTAATCAGATTTATCACTTAAATTCATTAAGAATATCAGATTTGAATCATTCACATTGGCTATAAAATCTTAAAATAAAGATATTTCATTCGAATTCTTAATTTAGTATCAATATTGGATGCTTATTTAAGTTTTAAAGTAAATATGTGTTTTTTTTTCAAACAATTTTTTCTCTAAATTCTTCTTCGCTAATCATTAAAAAAGAACACTAGGCACCATGTCAATAAAAATACTTAAAAATATATCTTTATATTGAGATGATATTATAAATAATCTTTGATTAGAGAAATTCTCGTCATATTTATAAACAACTAAATTCAATAAATAATTTTATTCAAATTATATTAGTTCAACTACTATATCTATTTTTTTTTTTAAATTTTAATACCTTACACTAAGATTCATCTTTTTATATAAAAAAGATCATAGTTTCGAGTATATAAAGGGTAAAATTAAATTTCAAGTGCATTTTAGGCAAAACATATGTACATAAAGTTCTCATAACATTGAACTTACCAGCTATTTCGCTATAGAAGTGGCCATGCTGATATTTATCGAAAAATTTATCTTTATTTGCAATCATTGATGGATTTTTACTATTTATCTTTAATTATATACTTTCTTTTAAACTAGCCCTAATATTTTTTTTCAAATCAACTAGAATTGCTATTTTGTACAATTCTTTTTTTTTTTTTGTATATACCAACGTGAGTTAAAATATATATATTTTTTTGCACTTTATTTTACATTTATGATAAGTCAAATTTTAATACTTCACTGAATGGTTCTTAAATTCGTTCAATAAAATTTTTCATAAAAATATTTTGTCAAGCCTTTATCTGTTGTGATCATGTTTTTTATATATTTTTTAAAATTATCATTTTCCATTAAATCTTTCATGATTTTTCTTATTATTTTAATGAAATTTGTAACGCTAATTAAAGCATTCACTTGAGCATCGTTTTATTTATATTTTAAAATTGTTAAATTTGAAGTGCGTCTTTAGTATACTAACTGATTTTTCGATAATGTCAAAAATGTTTATAAAACATTTATATTTATCAAAAAGAATTTGAAAATTAAAGAAAGAATACTTAAGTAAATCAAAAAAAATCTAAATCTATAAAATTTTATAAAAAAATGATTAAATTGTAAATGGTGTAACTTTCTACACCATTTAATTGAAGAAATTCGATAAAAATTTTATCAATGTGAACTTATACAGATAAATTGTTTGTCAAATATTTTTTTTTTTGCTAAAAATTGATACAAATAGATTACAAAATTTTAACTTGTAATTGATTTTCCTTAATTCTAATTATTATTAGCTTAATTCATCAAATATTTCGTAGATTTTTTCGCGAATATTTTAATTTTACCTTTTAAGAGGAAATAGTTACTTTTATTCTCTGAGACGATTTAATGTTTAGGTTTTCATTTGATTGAAATAGAAAAAATGTATATTATTCTATTGATAGCTAGTGTATTTTTTTTGTAAATTTTATTGCATCTAACATAAACTTTTTTTTTTTAAAAATGGATAACTTTTTGTCGTCAAAAAAAATAACCAAGAAACATTATTACAATATTACAAATAAAAAAAAGTGGAAAACTTGGTGCATAATTGACAACAACTAATCTTTTTGTTTTTAAGAGCATTAATGAGAAGTAGATTGGACATTGACTATAATATAAAATAAATTCTAGTAATTATCGCCAGTATTAATAAATTTTTTTATCCAAATTAATCATGTCAAATCATTCTAGTACCATTCGGTGACAAAAGATTTTTATTAATTTATTAAAATTTATGATTAACTTCAAAATTGAAAAAAAAAAAAGATGTATTGAAATAAAGTTAATAATATTGTTTAATTGGAATTCGAAAAATATATCGGTTTAAAATAGCAAATATTTTTCAGATAATTATAAACTGATGTTTAATAAATAAAGACTGATTTCAAGATTACCTAAGGCCATCTTATTCATGTGAATGTCTCATAAGTATTTAATTTTGTTACATATTCTGATAATCATTATTTTAATTTCAAATTATATATTAGTTTTTTTTTTTTTTAATTATATCAAGTCACCTAGGCACATTTTTAATCAAATCTAATTCAATATATTTGAAAAATAAGATAGTTAAAATTTATCAACTTTGTAATAATAATTTTATTTGAGAAGTGATTTGGTTATTATAATTTATAGCCTATAACTATTCATAATTTAGAGGGGTCATAAGCTTCAATTCAAGGTATAGATTATGCATTTAGTTTTATCAGGAGGAAATTAATTCCAATATTGCGCTTAGCGACCAATGAACATTTAATTTAAAAAAATACTTAAATTAAATGCAATAAGAATTTTGAAAATAGATTAAAATTATCGTCAAGTTTATTATCTAAACTATTTCATCTAAAAAGTCTATCCAGGTGCACTAACTTATTATATAGCACTAAGATGTGAAAAATATCTAAAAACCACAAACTTGTCAAGTCAGATAAATGCGAATTAATTTATTCTCCATTGAATAGTCACTTGCAGACGACAAAACCAACCATTCAATAAGACTTATCAGAAATTTTTAATAATATTTATTGGATGAAATGCGTGTTTAACCAATAGCTAGTCACCGCATTTAATTTATATTTAATAATTATTTGGTAATATGCAATTTCTTTTAAAGTGAGTCGCTTCCTAATAATCATTTGCCTTCACGATTTTCTTGTTCTGTGCGTTCGTGGTTAATTTTACATCGCTATGAAAATCTACTTAAGATTTAAGATTCGTATTTAGATTATTATATGAATTTTTGCAAAATTCATTTTTAAAATATGATCTGATCAATACTTCTTAGCATAATATTTTTTGATATCTAATAAGATAGTACATAACATGTGAAAAAAAATGGCTTCACGGGCTACACATTATTTTTTACAAAAAGCACTACATATCTAAAATTTGTAGACTGAAAACGACATTAAAATCAATCTAGTCAATACTTTTTTCCATTTAGATTTTAAATTGTACATTATTTTGTCTCATCTTTAAAATACATACAATATCAGGCAGAACTAGTATCAAAAATTTTTTCTTTTATAATATTTTAATACTAAACTTTCAATTCACATTCACTTATCAAAGTCAATATTCGATAAGCTTTCAATCTATAACATTTAATAAATCAAAGTGTGGCAGGTAAATGTTGAATGCCATAGCATCATTACTGTTAAAAAATATAATGTACTCAGCGCATTAAATTTATCTAAATTTCAGACCAACATGGCCAATAATTCAATTGGCATTTGACTTCTTTCATCAAAGAATGTTGATTAGGAATTTTTGAATGAGACTTTAGATGTTCACAGAATATCAACACTATTGGTTTTAAAGTTAGAAAACTAATAATATTGAGTGTTTTGTAATCTTTTAGAAAAAATAGTGAGTTAGCAAAAGATCTTGACATACAAAATACAATTTGTAGAGTTTGTTTAAGATTCACACAATGCCTAATATTTTACATTTAAGTGAAAATATGTATTACAGTTTTAAATTTTCATAATATGAACAGTTTGAAGTATCTATAATGTACCTGCATTATAATAAATACAAAAATTTTAGCTGTACCTTAAGCTTATATAAAGAATAGAGATTGTACTCATTGGACAAGTATTTTTGCTTAAAATTTTTAATCGTGACCATTATTAGTCGATTTAAAATTTTGAAATTTATTGATACTGAATCTCGCAATCAGTAGAAAAACATGTTTAATCGATTGAATTTTTTTGTTTGATAGCAAAAAAAATCTAAAATCACTAGAAATTGAAATTTCCTATTATTTATCTTTCCTTTCAAAAAAAAGATCAAATTAAATTATTTTGTAGATGAATGCATGATCATAAATCGAAGAGATTAGCGGTTATCTCTTAATCTTTCACCTAATGTATATATATGTATATACGTACACATCCATTCAGAACTTTAAATCTATATTTTGTACATTAAATCTTTTGACAGACTCTTTACAAAAAGTTAAAAGCAATGAAATTTTATTTTAATCAAATGAATTTAATGATGCTCAAAGAATGAAGAAAACTGTGTAGTATGTGAGATTATTTTAAACTAATATTATATTAATATTTAACTTAATTTATAAAGCTTTTTTTAAAGCATCATTTCAATGTTTAGTAGATTTAAAAATAAATTTGTCATTCTTAAATTCTGAATACCGATTATTAGTCGACTCTTTAATAATGAGTGGCCTTCACTCCCGATTCTGGTCGGAATTTATTAAAAAAAAAATTTATCAAAGAATATTAGATTATCTGTTCATAAGCGAAAGAGTTTTATATCTTTCTGGAATAACTGTCTTCTAGGTGACCAGCAATACTTGCTACCAATCGCATAGGTCACACAATTTTTATTTTTCAAATTTTTGCAATTGAA
>BLXL01010110.1:0-27127 GCA_023170135.1 Acarapis woodi
ACATAAAAGTACAATTAAAAATTATGTGAAAAACTTAAATGAACTTACCTTAATTTGATTAAGAAACAAGGAATTATTTAAAATTTGGCCAATAAAATATATAGACGAATAATATTTAAGAGACTAATTTGAAAATTCAAAGTTATCAGAGCGAGTCAATGAGAGGTGAACTGGCCATGAAAAACTTGCCTTCTATGCTCCCTATTAATGAGAAATGCTTTGAGTCTTCACCCGAAAATGCAAAATGATTCTCCCTCTATTTTTTCAGCTTTTATGTGTTTTTTTATGTGTCTGAATGGAGAGTACGAGTGAGATCGCCACACTCACAAAATGCGAAGGCAAGTGGCGCTCTTAAACAATATCGGCTTGAGTAAGAGGACTTCATTAACTCGAATCCCGTTTTTTTTTTTTTTTTTTTTTTTTTTATTTTTTTATTTTAACTATGATACACATATATAAATATATAAAATAATCACGTGATCCAGAAAATTTTGTTTGGATAACTTAGTTTTGAATTAACTATTCGTATATTTTATGATAAAAATTTTGAAAAATTCAAAAGTTTTATTTTTTAAATTTATAAAAATCATACTCCCTTTTATTCATAAATTTAATATCTTTTTGGGAATTTTTTCTTGATAAATATATTCAGAGAATAGAGAATCGTTTTTCGTCAAAGCCACAAGAATTTGTAAGAAAAAAATTTCCAGACCACATGTAGTTCTTCGAATTATTCAATATGAAATCAAATAGCTAATCATGATTTATTCAGTTGAACAAAATAGAAAACGGTCGAGAAAAATTTGAATCGCGACCTATAATCCAATTGAATGAATGGCTTTTGATGATTAACGCGAATATTATGCAAATAATAAGTCAAAAAATCACTAATTTCCGAATATTTTATTGATTGAATTCGAATTTTCAAGAGTAATTTATAATATAATGATTGCGAATAATGTGAATAATATATTTGCTTCTATTTATCAATCAAAACTGATTTAGTATTCAATAATTTGAATATTTATCTTTTAAAGAAAAATGAGTTGGAAAAATTTAAATTTCAAAACGTTATCAAATGTTATATTTTTTACATTTTCTTACCTATAATTTATCTTTATCTTTATCATTATAAATTTAGCTGATAAATTTTCTGCAAAAAAAGTCTAATTAAAATAATTTTCTATTTCATTGATTAAGATGATGTCCTAATGATTATTTTATTTAGAATATTAAAATTTAAGGTAATTTTGAAATTATTTGGAAAATTTGAATGGTAGCGAAAAAAAACATGAAAAGCTCTTAATTATGAGTTTCATCAATTCAAATAGAATACACAATTTCAAATTATTAAATCGCTCCTCTTGATAGATTACTTCTAAATTTGTAAAAATATATTTATTTAAAGAAGCAATGCCAAATCTACTCGAAGTTTAAGAAATTCAATAATTGTTATTGTCTGAAATTTCATTCTTACTGTTTTCGTGTTCAAACATTACAGAAGAATTTACGTATTGCGATAATTGATTGTATAAAAAGGATTAAAAATTTACTTTATATCTACTTTCTAAAAAAAATAATCAATAAGATAAAATTACAAAAAAAAAGAAAGAAAAAAGATGCCCCTGAACGATGTGAATTACATTTTAATGAAAAAAATCTATAATTTTTTGCATCATTAATTTTTGAAATTATTCTTACGAAATAACAATGTTAATAACAATGTTTCAACATCTATATTTAACTAAATATAATTATTAATATAAATATTTGTGAATATCAAATTTCAAATAAGTTAGTAAATCATATTCTAATTAAATAGATCAACTTGAATCCGGATCATCACTATCAAAATCGGCATCGTGAGTGATTTGGGTTGGTGTTTCGGGAAACGGATGTGGTACTTTACTGTTTTTACGCTCAACTTTTCGCTTTGTTTCTTCAAAAGCGTTCTTTTTATCTTTTTGATTGTTTATTGATATTTTTTCAATATTATTATGATGTTCTTGTTTCGATTGTAAATGCTTAATTGCTTCACCTACTGAAATATTTGCCGGAAGATCAAACAAACCTTCATGACTCACTGTCGATTCATGTGACATCAACATTGCTGGAGCTCTAAACATATAGCAAAATGGATAGTAAAATAAATTTAAGCATGTAGAACCATAAATATCAGCGAAACGAGTAACTTGGTTAGCAAAATGTGTTTGTCTTGAACCACAACGAAATAGACTTCCTAAGATACCATAGCTCATATCCATTGAATGAATGGTCTCACGAATTTGAGTTCTTAATGTGGTCAGATCTGGTTTGATGTTAGTTGATGAATCAAGATCTTTGTAAAGATCACCTAATTGAATGTCTAATACTTGTAATTTGACAAAAAGATCATTCTTTTTCTCCCATACTTCAATTTCATGTTTCAATTCTGGTATAACCAAAAATGTTCTCCAGCCTCGCTGTTTTTTCGATTTTAATATATCACCAAATATATGATCACCAACATAGAGAACATCACGTCCTTTAGCTCCAATCATTTGTGTGAATACATCACAAGAACCACCCGAATAAACACGACCGCGTTCAATAGGACCAACATGCGCTCCGATTTTAAGTGCTCCAGTTCTTGTGTCAACTTGTCGTAAAATAGTACCTTCAGAAAAGAAAAGTGGCTTTCTTGCATCGACTACAATATAATCAAAATATTCTTTCCATTTGCGTCCATTTGCGCTTTTAACACTAAATAAAAAGTCCATTATCTTATCAGTATATTGATAGTCTGAATTAGTCAACAGAAAAATTTTTTTATTATGTTCTCTCATCCGATCAAACAACAAGGGAAGACGTTCATCTCGAATTACATATTTTTCCAAGTTTGATATTGTCTCTTTTTTTAAAGATCCCTATATTAATAAATAGTTTAAGTAATAAAGGGAAAATAAGTGATTAGTCATCCAATTATTAAACAAAATCATAATATTCAAATATACTTTATCATGCACCCAATCGAAAGTATGTCTAACATCTTGAGCGATTGAACGATAAGGCATAAATAAGCTTCCCTCATTCTTCATCACACCATCTGAGGTTCTAAATAAGTGATTAGAATAAATATAAATTATATTTAGAGAAAAAAAAAAACTGTAATATCTTACTTTGAGTATTCCTTACTATTACTAAAATAGTCGACAAGGCAAGCAAGAAGATAGGTTTCAGGTTGATTAAATAATGAATTCAGCACGTAGATTCTGGACTCATTCAATTGAACAAATTTATTCGGATAAAGATCATAAATTTCATGTCTGCAAAATATCATTAAAAACACAATTTATTTGCTATCAAAATTCTTTGAAAAGATTGTAATTTATGGTTACGATAATTAATAATTTGATGACAAAAGAGACTTACGTTTTGAGAAATTGAAAACCATGAATACAAACAAGTATATTACCATATGGGTCGACCTTCAATAAATTTCCATGTATTGAGTCAAACCAAAGGCCACGTACTATGAATATTATCAAAATAAAAATTTAGAAAAAAATTTTTAAAAGATTAAGAACTAAGAAAAAAAAAACACAGTTTTAAGTACCTGGATATTTATTGTCATATTGAAAATCTGAAATTGCTGGCGGGTAACCCATAGAAATTAAACGTTCTAAGGCAAATTTGAAAGCTGTTTCTTCGAGATGTGGACTTTTATATTCGGCAAGTGTATAATCCATATCGAAACCGAAAAATTTTATCTTTTCGAGATGTAAACTTCGATTTACAAACACACGATGATTTACTTCGCGATAGAACTTTTTGCCATGTGCAACATGGCTGTTTAAATCCATTTTTAGATTTTATTTTTGATTTTTATTACTAGTATAAATTATTGTTTACAATTAATATTGAGCAAGATTCTTAAAGGTGTTTTGTAACAATAGATGTAAAATCAGTGGTTTTTTTTTAAAAAATATACAATTTCAAAAATAAAAGGAAAACAAAAATTAATAATAGTTTTTAATCTTCATGTGCTTTAAATATTAAAAGTTTTCATTCGCACGAAAAAAATTCATTTATGAGTATCAAGTGATTGTTGATAAAAAATTAATAAAAATTTATATATTGACAAAAAGAAAATGAATAGTAAAATAATTAAAAAGTGCAACTAAAACGCTATCGACCTTTTTTTATCATTAAAAATTTTGAAATCGTGAGATCACAATCAATATTGTAGAGATTTTTCGAAAAATAATAAATTAATTAAAGATATGAAAAAAATAATTTGTTTGAGTGATTAAAAATTATTTATAAAATTGAAATTAAAATCATATAAATTTAAAGAGTACACTGTTTCATGAAAAAACTTTATCAACAAAAATTATCCCGATCCCATTTGATCAGCAAAGATAAACAAGTTTATTAAAAAACAAAACATGTGGCTAAAAAATTATTAAATTTAAATTATTGCTTAAAACTATTTGAAATATTAAAAAATAAGTAAAATTTACATCTGAAAAATATAAATTAAGTACATTAAAAAGTTTAAAAAATTATACTCAAAGTTTAATCGTGAAAATTTAAAAAATATCGAATAAGTAATATCTTTCATGCTAATTTTGCATCTGATTAATTTTAGAATTTTCTCAAAAATTACCTTGAAAAATATTTGATGAAGGGCATGTGTGTTTATCAATAAATTATGTAAATTATTGAAAATTTAATAAGAAGTTTAAATATCGAAAGATTCCATTTTTTAAAAGTAAAGGATCGAAAAATACTTAATAAAAAGATAAAATTATGATAATTAAGAATACTTTTTAAGTGTCAACGCACATATGCTTTAATAATAAGCAACAATATATAAATTCGAACTGATAAATATATGATTATCAAAGCGAATGGAAAATATTACCGATAAAGCTAATTAAATGTATCATTAAAATATTAAAAGGAAATTAAAACAAGATTATGCAGAATAATTACTTCTTATGAGCCAGAAATTTTAGGAAAAAATTAGAAAACCTTAGACGATGAATAATTAAATGATTACAAAATAAACCTACATTTTGTAAAGTGATTTCCAATTATGAAAAATAATGTAATTACGTGTTATAAAATAAAATTAAAAATTATTCTTTGAAAAAAAATTCATTAGAATTCAACCTAGATTTTTGAAAAAATTAAATAATAAGTTGATGATACATAATCGAGATTACACAATATCAAATAAAATCATCTTTCAATTACCTTTCCCTGCAAAACTATGACAATTTTTTTCAAACAATTTTGATTGAATAATAATTTTATTATTAGTTTATTATTTAATTAAAAGATTTATTTTCAAAATAAAAGAGTTTTTTATTTTTTTAAAACACTCTTTGATTTATAATTGCTTAACAAGGAATTCATTGAATATATTTAAAATAATTATCGCACCTTATTCATCTGACATAATATTTAGATAATGAAAATTATCAAATAAATTTTTCACAATATTTTTATATATTTTTTAAAATAATTTTATATTGTTTTTCGTACGACAATGAAAATTTTAAATTTAGTTCATTCATACAATTTAAAATCTTACAAAAAATAAAAAAAAATTGAAAAATCTAACAATAAATTTAAGACTTATCGAATTTCAAAAATCTATCTACAAACTAAATATTAAAAATCAATTCTTAAATCAATTCGATTTGAAAGTTTAGTTGAGTAATTATTGATTGAATTAGATTAGAAATAATCTTTAAATTAAATTAATTTTACAATTTTTATATATTATTGACATTTGAGAGCAAGCAATAATTTCGAGAGAAATAAGTGTTATAAAATTATCTAAAACTAAAATCAAGTATTAATTTCAAAATGAGAAATTGATCAACAGAAAACAAAAAAAATAAATTCGTTTTATTTACAAATTCATTGTGCAATTCCAATAAACACAAATAAATCTGTTTCATTCATTTGATTAAAAATACAAATTCAAAAAGATTTTTTACAAATATATATATTTAAAGGCGTTGACATCGTAAGTTGAACATTTAAAAAAAAAAACTATTTACATACATTTTTAGATATTAATATGAAAAATATATTATAAGGCAATCTAAAAATTAATTTGCAAACTGAATTAGATGATTCACAAGTGATTAATTTTGAGTGATTAATAAGTAGATTCTTTTTGGATTTGTAAATTTAAAAATAATTTTTTTTTTTCGAAAATACAGAGATTAAACATGTATTCAAAATCAATATTTTTTAAAAATTTGATGCAATAATTCAATCAAGTATTTTTTATTTACAATCGAAAAGTAAAAATTAAAAAGAGAGAAATTTAAAATGTCAATAAAACAATTTAGAAAATGATACGATTTAAACACAAGGATAATAAAATTTTCAAAAAAGTTAGCATGAGTGAATGTCATGAGGAGGTTAGAAGAATAAGTTGCAGAGGTATTCAAAATTAATCGTTTTGAGATATTCCAAAAACTTACATACCTTAGTCAATAATGAGTAAATTATTCAAAAATGATTTAGATAAAGAATTCTTTTTAAATGAAATTCGAATAAAGAAATAATTAATTAAACGCATTCGAATTGTAGTTCAAATATAAAAAAATTGAGTTTGCTCGAATCCATTTATAATTTATGTGTATGTGATGCTATTTAGAATTTCTTTTTTTGTACCAACGAAGATTACTTTTTACATAAAAAGAAACATGCGCATTTGAATTGTTATTCGTAATTTAGATATACTCATAATGCAAACACGCTCCATTCATACTCAAAACCACGTCTTACTGCATAGAAACAAATACTTTATCAGTTTTTTAAGGCAAACTAATTAATTATGATTAGAACATGTTTGTAAATTTTTTGGAAAAATTATTTTAATAATTCTAAAAATTTTCTGTATAGATGACGCACTAGTCGATTAGTTATATCAAGTTAAAATTATAAAACTTTCGAAAATTTTTCAAATATTATATTGATATTTATTATAAATTTTAAATTTTATAGATTTATGACGATTTCGAAATTCAAATAGCCATTCATATTTTCTTCGAAATAATTAAAAATAAATTCGACAATTTAATTTTATCTGATAACTGGTATGTGTTCGAATTCTTTACATGTCTTCATGTAGAAATAAAAAATGATTGAAAGTCCGAATTATGATTTGATCCATTACATATTCCAATTAAAAATTTTACTTTCTATTTTATCTCAAAAATATTTTAAGTGATTCTGAGAAATAAATCAATAAATTATTTGAAAATTCAAAAGAAATAAATGGTTGTTTTATTAATTAATAATTAAACCAAAAAAAGTTATCGGATAGTTTGGAAGATTTTTTTTTACCACAAAATCAAAAAGATTTATAAAGATTATAAAGATGAAAACTCGGCACGTGGTTTTGAACTAGTTTTTTATTTCTAGCCTTAAAAAAAGAAATCTTTAAAAATTTAAATCAAATTGTGATGATTTTTTAAATATTTTCGACAAAATTTAATGTACAATATATTTTTAGTATAAAACGAAAATAAATAAAAAAATAAATAAAATAGATAATTTTGTTTGAACGATAAAAACTTGATAAAGCAAATTCACACACTAGAAATGCAATTTATATTTAAGACTGATTATACATTAGCACGTGCTTGGTCAAATTAAAAAGTTTTTAAAACGACAAAAATTGTTACTTCTCATTATTTATATAGACAAAAAAATGAAAAGATTTATCAAGCAAAGCAAAAGCGCCTTAGCTGCGATAAAAATAATATAAGAAAAATATATAAATTTTTGTTATCAAATAAAAATTATTTAGCAAAAAAATATGTATTTGGGATGTAGATAAATGTGCATTGACTTGTGATTAATATTTTATTTGATAATTTGTTTCAAAACTTCACAAAACGATATTGCGGAATGGAATCTGAGAAAAAAAAAATGAAAATAAGATTCAAAATTATAAATACGGAAATCATTTTTGAAATATACCTGTAGAAGATGCTTAAAGGTAGTGTTATTCGTACTATTAAAAAAGTTTAAAAAAATAATGATTAGTTACAATATCAAAACAAAATTGAAAATAAGATTTTTATGATTTTTTTTTTTAAATTTTTCTTTGGAAAATCGAATATTCAAATTTGAGGCTTACCTATCAAAGCCCACGTTAATTGACCATAAACTTTAAGCTGAACAGGTGATGCTTCCACTTTTTGCATTTCGAAAGTGTATAAAATCCAAAAAATCAGATTAGTGATCATTAGAAAAGTGATTATTTGTTGTGGCACTTGTTGTCTTGAATTACAGCGTTTTCTACAAACAATATCGCTGATGAAAAGAGACTGAAGACATACTTGAATAATACTTAAAGAGGATGTTATTATAACGGCCAAATTTTGAACATTGGTAATATCTAAAGAAGCAGCCACAATTCCGAAAAATGAATACGTGAATAATCCAAAAGCAGCCACTTTCAATAAAATATTTCTCAAACCACTATCAGCTGTTTCATTTACACCTGGTTGAAACTGAAAAAAAATTGGATTAATAAAATTAAAATTCATCTGAATGCCTATAATAACCTTTAGTTTGCGCACTTTGAAAAATGCCACTATAGTTGATAACGAACTAATCACAAGTAAAACCGAATGACTTCCTTCATTAATCACGCTAGCAATCAAATGGTAGTTTGTATGATGATAAAGAACAAAGAATATTATTAATGTAATAATCGAAATTACTAAGCAAAGGAAGCCTAAAAATAATCCCTTGCTGCTGCCTAAACAAGAGTAAAGACTTTGAGTGCTTTGAATCATATTCAAATTGTTTGTATACATTGAATTTACTGGATACGGAAGATGACCACTACATTTGCCGCTAAACGAATCTCTAGACGAAGTGGTACTAATATTATCAAGCATAACATTGTTGATACTAGCATTTGTAGCGTTATCATTATTATTAGGTTGTGTATAATTTGATGTTGTATTTATGAGTAGCACATTACGATTTTTTGGTGTGCATTGAATGTTTGAAATTAAATTAGCATTTTCAGTAGATAAAACTTTATTAGTGATATTTGATGTTTGATTATTTGATGAACAATTTGAACTGTTTGTTTCAATTAAATTTTGATCATTTAGATTTGTCTCCATCTGATTAGTGGACGTTTTTAAATGTACTGCATTGTTGTCTATATTATTTTGTTGATTTAAACCAATTAGAGGTGAAACGGATACAGATCTCGATTGTTGATGTATGTTTGTTTCATGAGTAAAATGATTTTGTTTCTGATTATTCGAATGTGAACAATTATTATGTTTATTTGAATGATGGTCAATAAATTGATTGTTTAATGCTGAATTCCATTTACTGTTTGTAATATTATTTGATAGACGACCTATGTTTGCCCAAAACACATATAAAAATGCTGCACCAATTAAACTATACTCCACGATGAATGGATAAAGATAAGGTGAAATATCATTTAATATTGTTCCCATTATGTTATCCTTCATGCAGGGGTTGGTCATGTTCAAAAGTATATGATTATAATTCGAACTAATATTAAGTGTATGCTTGAGATCGATCTTAAGTGGAAAAATTAACTCTTCAAGTGTTGCATGTGACGATGCGGCCTTATTCAAATGAAGTGTTTGCAATGTTTCTTTGAGCAATATTTTAATCCATGTACAAATGTTAGTCGCAACCAAATGAATGAGACCAATACGAGCGATTAGCTTGAATTTATTAATCATAAGACGAGAATACGTGAATATGAAATACATTTGAGAAAATGTGAAAATCGCTTGAAGTAATGGATTGATCGCCAAATAGATAGAATGACAAGGTGATGACTGACCAAATTCAAAGTATGTACCGAATTCGAGTCCACTATATATCATTGTACCCAATCCAAAACCAATACAGCCAATTCTTAAAAATATCGATCCATGTGATTTCTCAATTTCAGATACTTTTTCTTTTTTGAATTTATTCTCTTTCGAACGAAATTCACTTGACTTGACACCCCTCAACAAATACATGAATATGTAGGCAAAAAAAACGATGCTAATTGAATAGAGATAAAAAAAAAATACCTAAATAAAAAGTATATTAGTTTTATTTATGTGAAGATTATTTGATTGAACATTAATAATATAACAATTAAAAATAACCTCGAAATAATGCAAAGGAAGTGTGGTTCGAATTTCAGCTGTAAATAATACTAAACACACCACGATAAGTAGCTGACCATATATCGAACTCGCGTTTATAAATCCTGCCGTTCTAGAATAGAAATAAAAAAAAAAAAAATTTATTATTGATATTAATTTTTTTTTTCTTTTTTTATTGCTTTTGTATTTAAATCTTTAAATTTATTTTTGAAATTAAATTTGATAAAATTTCATGGTGATGAATAAAAAAAAAATCATTAATTTTAGTTATTCTATTAAACTTTTTTTTTTAAGGCACAACTTGAAATTAAAAATGTTTTATATAATTCAATGATGATCTGATTATTGAATTAAGCAAATACTATTTCAGATCACAAAAAAAAAAAAAATTTTTTCATTCATTTGTTATTAATAGATTATATTTATACTACTGTTGAATTTAAAATTATTTAATATAACGTTTCAAATATTGGATAAGAAATGCAAAATTATACCGATTTAAGATCATTAAGTCAAATGATTAAGCCCTAGAATGAAAATTTCAGGTCAAAATTTAAGGTCGATTTTTTGTTTAATTTTTACCAATGCTTTTCAATTATAAATTGAATTCGAAAAATTAATAGACTAATTAAATTTCAAGTATTTTAAACATTAATCAACTAATAAATTATGAATTGAAAAGTAATTCTTTTTTTTGAAAAAAGTTTCAAAATCATTTTTAAAAGCAAATCAATAATTGAATTCAATTTTAAATACTAATATAAATATTGAATATTAAATTAGTGCAAATTGGTAATGACCATCTAAGTTCAAATGATTGAATTCATAATTTTAATTTATCGATTTTATTTCAAAATTCAATCTAATTCCTAGATTTGAAAATCTGTTAATTTTCAAAGAAAACATTACAAAATAATTGAAAGCTTCAATTTATGACCAACTAACAAAAAGTTTGAAAATGAAAATAATTAGTCTTTTGACAAATGAGATTAGAAACAAATATAAACTATTATCAATCAGATATGCTTGAACAATATCTATTATTTATAATAACAAACATTACTTTTTTTTTATATTTATTTAGATATGTGTATTGATCAGTCATCATGATCACATTAAGTAAAAATTTGAATTCAATAATGTAAATATACAACGTAGAATATTAATGAATATCAAAAAAAATTTTATACAATACTAGGTAAATTTATATAAAATTTTAAAGAACGAAATTTTAATTCAGCAATGAAAAAGTATGATTACTTAGCATTTTTTGGTATTAAAACTGAGTAACTTGAATAAGATGGCAGAGTAGAAGCTGAGCAAAACAGCTTTTGATCGCGTTTATTAGTGGAAATTAATCGATTTACATCGAGGCGTTGAGTAAAATCACAAAGATTAATTAATGAATAAACTGGTTTGGACAGATTCTTATGTTTGAAATCACTAAATTCTATATTATTTATATAAGAAATCGGACTAGTAATGCGTTGATTAGCAGACAAATGAGGCAATGATCTATTTGAATAAGATTCAGCACTAAGATTTGTTGATTGAATCGAGTTTAGAGAGCTACTTTGCTCTTTACACAGTTTGTTTTTTAAGACATCTATGTGTACTATTTTTTTTCTATCATTCGAATTCAATTGTGTGTTCGATTTATGCGTGTCCACAACTGCATCATATTCATTTTTTGTTTGTAAGTATTCGAATTTCGTCGGAGTTAAATTTCCGATTGGCTTAGGTTTCAATAAACTAAAAGTTGACAAAGATTTCTCATCATAACTTTTTGAACTTTTGTCCGAACCGATTCTAGTAAGTTGTGGTATTAAACTTATTTTCGATGAAATTAAATCGTTGAACGCTTGAGAATTATTTTCATTAATTTTTCCATTTGTATTTTGCTGTCCAAAATTCCTTGTATTTGAAGTTCTTTTTAGAAATTTTTGATAATCAAAATTACGTTCATTTGATGAATAAAAATTTTGTTTATCTATATTCAATCCTAAAAAACTGTTAAAGAGTTGATTATGTAGATCATTTTGACTTATTGGATCCAAGTTCCTTTTTTCTATATTTTTGAATGTGTCGATTTCGGTTTCATTTTTCATTCTTTCACAAGATGATAAACATTTTACCGTTTAGTTGAATATGATTTACTTCTTGATTTTAGAATGATTTCTAAATTTTTCAAACATCTATCAATAAATCAATCATGAAATTTTATCCCATCACAATTTAGAGTTCTCATAAAAGAACAAAAAAAACATAATTAACAATTTAATTCTAGAATATTTAGGAGCAAAGACAATTTAGATATTTTTTTTTAAGCTTTCGATTTGATTTTTTAAATGAAAAAAAATAAAAATTTCGCGCCAAAATAATATAAATTGAAAAGATCATATTACTCGATTTATTTTCAAATTATTTGACATAATTTTTTTTGAATTGTTACTAAAAAATTAAGCCTAAAATGATATTTTAAGATTGCACATTTTTCTTGAACTTTCTGCAAACATTCTGGAGAGTATTTATTTATTTATCACGTTGAATTCATGATTTGATTTAGAAAAATGAATTCGTCTACCCCAATCAAAAGTGAAAAGTAAATTAGCAAAAAAAAATTAAAAATATAATTAGATTTGACACCCGATTAGTAAAGAATTTCTTTTTTTTTATAGTTTTTATTTTTTTCACGTTTTAACAACTTTTATAATTATAATTTTAGACTTGAATTTTTGTAACTGAAATGTATATGTTTCAATTATCACTATTATATTTATCATTTGGGGTATATTTTCAAAAGTTCAATGATATTCATTAATAGTGCAGATAAACTATTTTCAAAAAATCTTTTAACATTAAAAATCGAAATAATCGGTTATCTTTGAACATAGGAATAATAATGGACAGCAAAGAAATAATTATTAATGAATCTTTTCGATTTGAATAAAAATTTTTTTTATTTATTAAATCATATATATTGCTGCTCCCTACAGCTTAAAGATTAATTAATAAGTCTTATACAATATTTTTATTTTTCAAAATTATAACAGATGCACAATTTTGAAACACTAAATTTATCTCAAAAAGCTAATTTAATCTTTAAGATCTTTAAGTTTATATTATACTTGAATTTTATTTATTTTTTTTTATTAACAATAATAACTAAGAAAAGCTTAAAATTTATATTAACTTATATTGTTTGTTACCCATGAACTTGAAAATTGTCGTTATATAATTTTTGTTTATCTTAAATTTCAATAAGCGATTAAATGAGAAAAAATTGCCAAAAAATTAATAAAATAATTAATAGGTGATCATATTGTGGGTGACTTGATTATTCTGACAATAACAAGTTATCAGTTTAACTAATATCAAATTCAAATTCATATTTTTTTAACTCTTTTTATTACATATTATTAAATATTAGATTGAATAGTGAAAAATGTCATTTCGAACCAATTTGAAATTTTATAATCAAATAAGAATATTATAAGCCTTTTTAATCGAGTTATATTTGTGATTTTATTACGATTTTAATGTTAGGCAATTTTTATGAAATTATTGCCGACTCAATTTTTTTACCACTTTGAAAAAATTGGTAAATCAATTAAAATTTCGAACTAACAGCTATATATATTTTATCAATTTGCCATATAAGTTTCTCAATAAGCAAGGCAGTGATCGATTTAGTTTGATAAAAGTGAGTCATGAAAATTTATAATTATTAGAATGAATTTTATTTCAAGTTAATCAGATACTATATTCAAGTATAATTAATTTGAAATCTTTAGCTAAACATTACACATGTATATTAATAATTGATTACTTTATAATCAAATATAATTATCAAATGTCCTTTAAATTTTGGTAATGATAACTTATCACAAATTTAGTCTGCCTTCTACACGATTAGAAAGTGGTTCTTCAATCGTCTTTTTTGAACTATTTACTGATTTGTATGGCACTTATAAAATCTGTCACATGTAAGTTTTACTGTGTCATATCTAGAAATTTTTTTTCAACATAATATAAGAATTCGCAAATATATAAGTTCAAAACATTAAAAGTTATATTTAATCGAAAAAATTTATCATTTTATAAATTTGAAATTATATTCTGATTAGCAAATAATGTTGAGAGCATCATTTGATCGTGTAAATTTTTTTGTTTAAAAATTCAAGAATTTTTCACTTCTCGGTGAGTTATTGTTACGAATGACAATTTTTACAAAAAAATTATTAGAGTTCAATATTATGCTTGTAGAAGTTTTAGTGTTCGATTGGGTAAAAAAATTATTTCTTTAAATTAATTTAAAATAATTATTTTTTAAGAATTTTGAGGTCAAATATTATTTTAATTTTTTTTTAAGCTTAAAAAAAAATTGAGAATGTTGCACAATCAATTTGGAAAAAGAAATTGAATTATGAATATTGATTAAAAACTTAGTAATAAATATAGATCAAAAATAGTTATTGTTAAATTTATTTAAAGAGCACATGCATATTCCGAATGAACATGTTTTATCCTACTTTTTTATTTTGATAATTTACAAAGCTGTTAATTTAGAAAAAAATTTTTTTGAGCTCAAAAAAAAATTCTAAAACTTATTCTGTTCACAATTTTCATTTATAAATTTAGAAATTCTGAACGAAAAAAAAAATAATTGAAATATCAAATTAGAATTTCACAATAAAATTAAAAATCAAATGTTTTTTCTTTCAAACTTAAGACTTATAGAATGAATTATATTCAAATATATTTTTTATGCACATAAGATCTGTATCAAATTCAAATTTTACCAATAATGATTTCATTTTCTGAGATCAATGAATATATGTGAAATATACATTACAACACTTTTTTTATTATTAGACGATATGATAGAACTTTAAAACTATTTGTTGAATTCAGTCGTTCCACAGCAGTTGCATTTTTATAAAAATGCATCAACAAAAATATTAAAATACGAACATATCAAAGCAAAAATTAGATATTTTTATCAGAAACAACCGAACACAAAACCTTTTTTATTCAGTTATCAAAAATTGAATTATTTTTGATTATTTCAAAAAATATATTTATGCATATGAAATATTTTAAAATTTACATTCGAGTAAATTTACACGGCAAGATTTTTGAATAGCAAATAAATTTTATTATTATTCTTATTTTATCATGTATCCAAAGTGTCTGAAATTGAAAAATCTAGGTTTTTGACTAAAAGAGAAACAAGCATTAATTTATTATTCTCTAAATTTTCATTTCATACCATAGACAGCTAATTACGATGTATAGATGTGACGAATTACTCATAATCTTAACACATCAACTTATATTGTATTAATTACAAATTACCTTCAAATTTTTCAAATCAGGCAAGTACCGATTTTATTTTACTAAAAAGTCTTTCGGAAATCGAATCAAATGTTTGGAACAACAATTACTTATTGAATTATAATCAAACAGTAAAATTTTTTATTTGCTAATTCACGTTTATCCCATTTGTTTTTCTAAATAAACGATTCATATATAAATTATACCTGTTGATTTATATTATACTATAAATTGTACATATATGAAATTGATTCTAAATATATTTAATATTTAGTCAATATAATTAGTGTCACGAATGATAGAATTTGTTTTTTTTTTTCAAATCATAAACTAAATATTTTTTTAATAAGAATTATTTAAACTTTATTCGATTGTACATAAATTTTTTCACAGAAAACCAAAATTAAAATTTCGAAATATGGTATGAATTATTGATTCTTTAAGACTAAAAATAGAATAAACTTATGGAATATGGAAGATAGCACATACATAAATATATGTTTATTTTATTTATATTTCGAATAAAAAAAGTGCAAATACTATCATTTATGGTAATGATTAAAGAACAAATTTCTAGAAAAGATGAAAAAAAATCATACTTAGCATAGTCAGTTCTTTCATTATAAAATTGTGGCTGCACATTATCTTCATTAATAAGTTTCTTTTTTGATATTGATTTGGAGGTATTTGTATTAGTAGTCATTGTGATAGTAGTTGATGTTTGTGATAATTTATTCTGCTCTTTTTTTTCAGGCGATAAGTTATTGAGACAACCAGTTGAATTGGCTAATCTTTTAACGATTGACACTTGTTGCTTACGATCTTCGGAATCTGTTAGATTTAGATAGCTTCCTATTAAATTTCCATTTGTAAGATTATTGAGACTATTTTTCAAAGATTTTGGTCCTTCTTCGTCTGATTGTGAACTAATTTCAAGCGTTTGACTAACACAGCCAAACAATTTGCTCAACATTTGATTACACAAAAATCTTAAATTGAATAAAGACACGACTCAACTTAACACATAAGATCTGATTAATTTTTTTTTTTTAATTCAATTTATTCAGTCTAAGAATACTATATTCTGATTATTAGCTTGTCAAATAAAAAAAATATGATTGAGATTCAATTTTGTTATCAAGAAAAAATCTTTTTTTAGGATAGATAAAAGTTTAATCTAAAAATTTTTCAAAATATTTTGTTCAAAATTAAATAAATCGAAGCATTTATTTTAAATGATAGTTGATCATCAATAAAACTGATATTAGTCTAGAATTAAGAATTAATTTACAACCAACTTATTCTAATTGCGATCAATAATTTTTCATATTATTCGTAAAGTAACCAATAAAAGTCTCAGACTAAAATTTCAAAAATTTTTTTAAAATAAAAATTCAGATTTTTTTTTTTTATTTTTTACTATCACAAATAATTATGAGAACTTATAAAAAATTATCATAATATCTTTTTTAATATCTAATCTATTTTTTCCATTATTAAAAATTTGAAAAAAAAATTCACAAGGCCAAAAAAATTGAACTACACAAAATTTGAAAAGTTTTAAAAAAATCGTTATTTTCATTTCACTAAGAAAACAGTCTATTCATTAATTTAAAATCATAAATTCAGGAAATCTTGAAAAAAAAATCCAAGAAGCTAATTTTTGAGAAGACAACTTTGGTGCTTAGTTTGGGTAGGGACACCATGTTTAACACAGCTTGTTAGTAAGAAAAACAGACTTATAAAGTGTTCTATATAAAGTGTTGCATTAGTGTGAAGAGCTTTCTGTATAGTATAGTTCTTTTTTTGAAGCGAAAAGGGCTACAAAGTATAGACATCAAGACCCGTAAAATAAAATGTAATCATGGCAAAAAATTATAAATGCCAAATATTGTAAACGTATTATTCTTTATTTTTTCTCTAGACATGAGTTAAGTAAATTAGATAAGTAGCAACTCAATATTGAAGTTTAATGAAGGCTTATTCTCTAGAACTAAGTATAATCAATGGTCAATGTTGAGATATAATTTCATATTTTCGCGCGGTTGTTTTGCTAAATGTGTTTCAATTTTTTCTTCCATAGAGTAATTTTTTTGACATGTATTTAAACATGCCTAAAAAGAGTAAATTTTTCAAATCATGAATTTTAAGGGGCACGATAGATGCTTGGCTTAATATTATGAAAAAGAGCATAAGTAATAAATATAATTTATTCATTTGCCGTTTGACACTCAAAAGTCAGAATTTATTAGTTCCTGATTTTAATTAATATATTGCAATCACAATTTGAGACGATTGAAACGATACACATTAAATGTGTGTGCAATTTCATATTTATATTTTTTATATATAATTTTTATTTAAAAATTGGAAACTATTGACAAATTTTGGATTATCCAATGCACTTTTCAGCTTCATGGATTCAATTTGTACAATTGCTCATGTAGTCGTAAATTATTTGTATTAAAAGCTTTCTTAATTTTAATCGTCAGATTAAAATAACTCTTAAATAAGATATTATGATACTTGATAAACTTAGCAATGTTGCATTGTTTATGAAATATCATCATAATAGCATACATAATATATATAATGATTTTTAAAGATAAGAATAAACCATTAAAATAATTTTAACTAAACATCGATATCTATCCATGTAATACTCCGTATAGATCAGTCTATAATTCACAATTTATAAAAGTATTCTTGATAAAGACAAAAAAATATGGCAATCTTTGTTTTTTTATTAGAGAGCCAGTAATTTATAAATAAATTTTACAATTATTTTTCAAGAAAATGTTCTAATTTTCAGAAGTTTCTTTTTTTTTTTGTTCAAATTAAGCGTGTTTGAATATTATTCAAAATAAGCTATGAATTTATTTGTATGTCATACTAACTACACATGCATTAAAAAAGGTCTTTTGCTTCAGTTTTCATTTGAGTTCTCATTATTAAATGACTAGTCTTCTTTGAACGGATACATTATGATTTTTAGAATTCTAGATTTTACACTCCATGATCTTAAAACATTTGAATTTTTTTGGCGAACCAGTGCAACATATTCAGCACATTTCGTTTCTTGATATAAAATATATTTAAATATTCTTATAAAATTACTAAAATTTTCACTTTTCCGATTTGCCATCTTATATTCAATTTAGTCTACAATGTAAAACGATTATTATCAAAATTAACTGTTCTATAATTATTATATCATATTTAAAAATATTTTGCATCATTAAAAAATAAAAAAAAATGAAAGCATTTTTTGAATTAATTTGATTTCGAAATACATTAAAATTCATTAGACTCAAAAACAAATCGGGAAAAAATAATTTAAACAAATTATTTTTTGATAATTAATTTTCTCAACTTCAATGAAGTTAAAATTTATCAATCCTTAGTTGAAATTTTTTTTTAACAGTTTCTAAGCATTCTAATAATCTAATGTCTGTTATCTCAATTTATTCATTAGCAACGCATAGAAGTTCATTCAAATCTAGTTTTATACAAATCGAAATTAGTTGCGGAATAAAAAGATTTTCTTTGAATTTTTTAATCTAAAAAAATGAGAAATGACCAATTTTTGATCAATTATTCGAAAAATCGTCTACCAAGACTCTAGATATAATTTATTATGTGATATCAGATAATTTGATAACATTTAAAATGTCTAAATTCATTTGACATATGATTATTAAATCTAAATCAAGTATAATTTTTATTAACTTAGATCAATCGTTTGCTTCATTAATTATTTTCAAAATTTATTCCCATGATTTCAAAATTAAAAAATAAACAAAATTAAATTATTTTATAAATTTTTTTTTTAGTTCAATTTAAATATTGACTTTTTATCCTGTCTTAGTAAAAGACAAAAAATTTAATTTATTGCAGATCATTCAACAATTCGAATTCAAAAAAATCAACATTAAATAATTCGAGTCTATTCAGCTAGCAATTGATATCACAAATAGTGTCAAAAGCTATTCTATTTATTTGAAGAATGATTTCAAATTTTACGATTAACTAAATATATTTTTTTTTTGAGCTAAACTATGATTTATTTATATTTATAAATAAGATTGAATAATTATCTTTTGAAACCTTTTTTGAAATTGAATCTCAATTTCATAAATTTACCTAGATTTTAGATCTTCAGAAATAAATTTCTAGAAGTGATTAGATTTTTTTTTACATTCGAAATTTTGAATTTTGTATCAATTAAAATGAAATCTATATCGATTAATCTAATTTACCTCGATTTTTTTATTTTTTTTTTGTGATTACTTTGAATCATTTTTTCTTACAAAAAAATTCTTTCTTTCGCAAAATTTTTTTTTTATAAAAAAAATCGACAAAATTAAAATTTTTTTATGATGATTAATTGATATTGCTTTCTAGAAATAAAAAAAAAAAAAAAACGAGGAGAAATCAAAATTTTGATAATTTACCCGAATCGAAAACAAATTTATCATTAAATTAGATTTAAAAACGACCATTGCTATTACGGAAAAAAAATTTACTTAATTTAATGATCCTGTAAGTCACAAATTTAAAGAGAAACATTAATTTTTCGAAATTTCTCGCTTCTCAATCAATTTTTCTTTAAAAATCTTATGGCAATGCATGATTTGTCGTCATTAAATTTTAAAATTTTTAAAATTTCCAAGTTAAATCAACAAATCTAAAATAAAGTGATACTTTTACAGCAATCAATAGATATGTACACATAAATAATAATTATAAAAATAAAAGAAAAAAACAAATTATATACAAGGCTAAAAAAATTCACTTCCGAGTATTTTGTTTTTGAACAATCCAATAATCCGATGGCTGACAATCAATAAAATTTAATAAGATTTTGAAATCGATTTTTAGATAATAAAGAAATCATAAATGATTTAGAAAAATTCAAAGGAGATCAAAATTTTTGTCAGCATAAATGTGTTTTGAGCAAGTTTTCTGATTGTGTAAATAATTTTATTTCTTTAAAATAAAAAATATGAAAAGATAAATCATATTCTTTGAACCAGAGAGATGAAAAAGTTAAATCTTTTTGATTTTTGTGTTGTATTATTAATTATTACACTTCCACATTCAATTTTCTCTTATTCAAGCTCTAAATCACTTATTGTAGGTCGACCGTTTAAAATTAACATTGCATCTATATTTGTCCGTCAACGAGATCTTACTGTATATTATGAGATCGGCAAACCGGCGATCGATCTTGCTGTTGAAGAATGCAATCGAAAATATAAGAATTCTATCGATTTGAGAATAATTTCTAGAAATGATAGCGAACTTTGTTCATCCACTTATTCACCACTACTTGCAAGTGAGGAATACTACCTAAATAATGTAATGGCATTTATTGGTCCATCATGTCTATATTCGTTGGATATTGTTGCGAGATTAGCTTCTTTTTGGAACGTAAATTAATTAATAAATTCATCGAATTTTGCTCCCATTACATTTTTCTCGTTTGCTTTTTTATTTATCAGGTGCCTATATTCAGTGCAGGTGGATCTTCCATTGAATTTAATGATAAAACATTGTTTTCGACTTTAACTAGATTATCGTATAGTTTAGAACGGATAAGCGATTTTATAATACAAACACTTAAAGAGTTCAATTGGCAACATTTAGCTTTCATAGTTGATGAAGGTGAAATTTTTTTTCAATTTCTCTTCTAAAACAAAAGTTTACCAAAAATTAAAAAATTTTTTTTTTTACTTTTCTAACTTTGATTTCAAAGGAGATTTAACAATGATATCCTTTGACAAAACTATTAAAGAAACAATCAGGGAAGAAAAAAATTCAAGAGACTATAATATTTATCATTCGACTCAGTATTTTACAAAAAGTTTGAATAGTACGACAGACTACAAAAAAATGTTAATTGAAGCTAGCCAAGAAGCTAGAATATTCATTTTATTAGTAAAAGGTCATTTTTTGCGTGAAATACTTCTGGATGCCTACGATTTGAATATGCATTCGAAAGGTGAGTACACATTCGTTGGTATCGAATTAATAAAAGCAAAGAAAATATATGCAATCGAATGGTACAAATATGGTGATCGAAGGAATAAAGAAGCGAAAACAATTTTCGAAAGTTTAATTATATTTACTGTCAAAATACCTGTATCAAACGCTTATAAAAATTTTGTTTACGAGGTTTCAAAGCGCGCGAGAAACGAATTTAAAAGAGAATTTACAGTGGAAGATGTAAATCAAAATGTTGCAGCTTTTTACGATTCTTTGCTTATTTATTGTTTAGCTTTGAATGAAACTCTTGAAGATGGTGATAATCCATATGATGCTAAACAAATAACTAGACGAATTTGGGGTCGATCATTTAACAATATTGAGACAATTTCAGGCGATATTTTGATTAATGAAAACGGTGATAGAGAAACCGATTATAGTCTTGATGATTTAGATCCAGAAACAGGTCAATTTCGATCAATTTTTAATTATTACGGTTCGAAACGGAAGATCGAAAAAGTTCCAAACGTGGCAATACATTGGCCAAATACAGCAAATAAACCCCCAGCAGATGTAAGTTAAATTTTTGTAGTTTGCCTTTATTAAAATAAAATAAATTTTTTTGTCGTTTTATTGATCAGATACCTGAATGCGGTTTTAAAAATGAGAAAGCAGAATGCATGGCCAAATCTGATTCCACCTTGTTGATTATAATTTCTGTCATTATTTTTTGTCTGCTTACCGCTCTAACATTTACATCATATAAAGTTTATATCAAAATAAATTATGAAAATAAATTGAACGACAATTGGTGGAAAATACATTGGGACGATATTCAATTTCCAGGTAAATTTTAAAAAAATTTTAGCTTAACGAAAGAATAAATTTGAAAAAATTTTTAACTTTTTCTTTTCAAACAGAAAAAACGAACATTCGTAATAAATCACAGGTTTCGATTGGTAAATCTGAAGCAAGTTTCAAAACTCAATCATATGTGGGAACAGATTATAAATCAATTGGACAAAGTTCAATGGTAACCACAATGGCCAATATTGATCCTTCTATTATGTGCGGTCATTACAAAGGTATGAGAGTGGCTGTAAAAGTGATAAATGTGCCCAAATTAAATATAACGCGTGAGAATTTGATCGAATTTAAGCAAATGCGCGACATAATTCACAACAATTTAGTAAATTTTGTCGGTATGTGTATAGAAGATCCACATACAGCAATTGTGACTGAATTGTTCACTCGAGGTTCATTGAAGGACATTCTTGAGAATGAAAAAATTAGCATTGATTGGATGTAAGTTGATCAAAAATCAAAGATAAGTCCTATTTGATTATTTTTTTGTCTTTATTTAGGTTTAAATGCAGTATGATCAATGATATAGTTGAAGGAATGCTCTATTTACATAATTCATCGCTCGAATTTCATGGGCATCTCAAATCAACGAATCTTGTGATTGATTCGAGATTTAATGTAGCTATCACTGATTATGGTCTCAAATCGGTCTACTCACAAATAAAAGTAAATGAAGAAGATTTTAATCCTCGTTCATTATATTGGACAGCGCCTGAGCACTTAAGAGAACGCTTCCCTTCTAAAAGTGGATCAAAAAAAGGTTTAATAACTAAAATCTTTTTTCACTTAATTTTGACTAATTTTTCTTTTGAATTTAGGTGATGTCTATAGTTTTGGCATAATTCTTCAGGAAATTATAACGGTGAGAAATTTAATTTGACCAAAAATCATGCATAAAAATAGATATTTTTTGCAGAGAGCTGGTCCTTGGGAAAATCTTCCCCCACAGCATAAACATTTTCTTCAAGAGCCAGACGAACTTTTAGGTAAATAATAAACTTTAAAAATTTAATTCGTTTGATGACTAATTCATAACAAAAATGATTCAGATCGAATAAAAGCGGGCACACTACCACCTTTTAGACCAGAAATACAACCAGAGGATTGTGATGTAAATTTTGTAACAAATATACATATTTAATAACAAAAATAAATGTGCTTCTCACTTAATATATAGGCTCCGGAAATTTTGCCGATAATAAGGTTCATTTATTTGTTCTCTAGTAAATTATAAGATTTGTTTTTTACAATTTATTTAATCGTTTGCTATTTTAACAGTATGTGTTGGACTGAATCACCAAATATGAGGTCAGAAATTTATATAAAAAACAAATTTTAATAGAAATTAAAATATCTATTTATTTGATTAGACCTGAATTTTTGGAATTAAAACAAAAACTTAAAAAAGTGACACGTGGAATCACAAGTTCAAAACTACTAGATAATCTTATGAAAAGAATAGAAACTTATTCGAGTAATTTAGAGAAAATTGTAGCTGAAAAAACAGAAAATATTATTATTGAGAAGCAAAGAGCTGAAGAGTTACTAAATAATATACTTCCAATGTTTATAGTTGAACAATTGAAAAACAATATTCCAGGTAAAATTTATTTTTTTTCAAAACAAAATAATAATAATAAATTATGATTCACATAAATTTTTTTATTGAATATGGTTAGTGATACCTGAATCATTTCCGTCGGTTACATTAATGTTTTCTGATATTGATGGTTTCAATGAATTGTCCAAAGAATCGAATCCACAACAAATAGTCAATATGTTAAATGGTAGTCTAATTTTATAATGTAATAATAATAATGTAAATACTTGTTTCTGATGTATTTTCCTATTTTATTTAGATATATATGATTTGATGGATAATATTATGGCAAATCACGATGTTTATAAGGTAAACATCTAGATTTAATTATAAAATTATTTCTAATTAAAATTTCGAAAAGCTTGAATCAATCAATGACGCCTATTTGGTTTCATCAGGCGTACCTGTTAAGAATGGAAGTGATCACGTTAAAGAAATAGCTTATTATGCATTGGATTGTAGAGAAGCATTCGTCAAATTCAGGGCTAGACATCGTCCAGATTTCAAATTTAGAATTCGAATTGGTTTTCATAGTGGATCAGTAGTTGCAGGTGTGATCGGCATCAAAATGCCTAAATATTGTCTCTTTGGTAAGTGTTTTTAGATTTTTTCACTTCGAAAAATCCAAAGACTAATTTTTCAATTTTACCTCTATTCAGGTGATACAGTAAGTTAAATCAAAATCGAATTATTTTGAAATTTAAATGGTAAATGAGAAAGAATAAAAAAATACATATTATAATGAAATCAAAAAACTTTAAAGGAATAAAAAATTAAATTTCAACTTTAAAGTTTAACTAATTATTGATATGTAAACATTAATTTAATCAAGATTTTCACATATTCATAACATTTAAATTGATTTACATTTATTAATACTAATAGTGTTATAAATTAAATATGTAATTTAATCACAATATAACTTAAATAAGAAATTTTCTATAAATAGATTAATACGGCAAGTAGGATGCAAACTAATGGAGAGCCTGACAAAATTCATATTTCGAGTAAAAGCAAAGATTTGCTCGACTTATTTGGCAATTTTGTTATTTTACCAAGGGGAGAAGTTCAAATAAAGGGTAATTTTTATTTCAAATATTTTATAGAATACGATTTACAAAACTTATGCTATTTTATTTCTTTTATTCAATAGGTAAAGGAGCGATGAAAACATTCTGGCTCGATTCTGCAAGTACAGCCAAAAAACGGCTTAAAACTCGTCAATCAAAGCCAATGAGTACTGAATTATCAAAAATGGCCAGTCAAGATCTTTTAAATGAGAAGAATGAAAAATAAAATGCACAAATTGGAAAGTAAAATAATAACAAGTAATCTAAATGATAAATTAAGTAATATGAAAAATTAAAAATTTTTTGATTATATTATATTATATTATATCAATACCAAATAGAATTAGAATTGTCTTGTATTTGCATTAGATTTCTAAAATCTAGATGTTAATTGTGCTTTGGGTGACAAAAAAATTGCTTTTTTCTTAATACATTTTGCTCTCAAGTTGTGATTACGGTGTTCGTTTTATAATTTTTAAATACTATGTGTCCAATAAGTATGAGTTTAGGCAAAATTTTTCGATTTTTTTTTTAAATTTGTTCGTAAAAAAACTTTAATTTATCAATAATGATAAGAGAAATAAAAATAATGATGAAAACGATGATATTCGAATGATAAAAAGGATTTGAAAATATCACAAAGTGATAATGAAAAAAAAGAAAAAATTCTAGAAAATAATTAAAAAAAAAAAAAAAAAAAATATTCATAATTAATAAATACATAATGCTTTAAACTAAATTTCTAAATTTATTTTTTGTTAATAAATTGATTGCATGATTCCATTTACTGTTTGTTGCTTTAAAATTCCATTTTCGAAAATAGAGACAGTTACTGTCTTGACACCATTTTCAATTACACATTTCGTTTCAATCTGTTGTCCATTTAGCCATTTAGTCGACGAAATTATACGTTTCTTATTTGGACAATATTCTTCATCTGATGCTTGACTGCTTGCACTGCTATTCGAAGTACTCGATTGAAATTGATCATCAAGGTCATCATTAAACAAATTTGATCGACTAAAAAAATCAGCCTTAGTAAAAAAATCAGATTTAAATGGATCATTATCAAAAAAATCTTTGAATAAATCATCTGGATCACGAAAATTGAACCCCTTTTTGAATGTAAAGAAATCATCATCAAAAAATGTATCATTCTTTTTAGTTTTAAACGTGGGAACAAAAGAAAAGCCCGATTGCCTGGATGGCTTATTGAAATAAGATTTCCTGTGATTCAAACCATCATATGCGCGCTTCTTCTCGTCTGTTGAGAAAGAAATTTAAAATTCTTATTTTTAAAAAGAGTAAAAATTCAATTTGTTGATTTTAAATTAATACGCCTGTTACCATCTGAAAGAACTTCATATGCTTCCGATATTTCTTTAAACCTTCTTTCTGCTTCATCTTTATTTTCTTGATTCTTATCCGGATGCCATTTTAGAGCTTGTTTGCGATATCTAAAAAATAAAAAATATAATAAAGCACAAAAATTTTTATTCTTAATATTATATTTTAGTTGCTTGCTTAATTTCTAATTTTTCATTTCTAATTGACAATGAATTTTGCAAATGATCAAGTTTAAATAAATTTTTCATCTTGTTTTTTGATATTTTTTTCTTTTTTGTATCGTATTCAATGAAAAACTATTATAATTAAACAGTGTCTCGCCAATGTTGAATAATTAAAAAAATTACTTTGTTGATTTGATTTTTTTGAAAGGTATGCAAAATATGTATGAATTTTTTTCTGAATAATATTTAATAGACTAAAATAGAAATTTTATAATCAAACCATCAGCAAAACATTAATAATCATAATGTCTGCGACACAAGACATAATTTTATTGTGTTGTTTATTTTAACGATTATTTGATGTGACTGGTATATCAAAGAGGAAATTAAATAAAAATTTTTTATTATATCAAATAGATTTAATCGAAAAAAAAATTAAAAAAATATTAAAAAAAAAAATTTTGAATGCATAATAAAAAATTTTGCCTGTAAAAATTTTAATCAAATGACTATTTGTTTGTGCAAAAATTTTTCTATTAATTTAACTATGGTGACTAACAAACGACTATATATACA
>BLXL01010111.1:0-25299 GCA_023170135.1 Acarapis woodi
GTAATTCAAAAAATTTGAAAGTTTTTAAGAAGCTAATTTTCGAGATATATAATAAAGTTAATTGCATAATTAAGAGAAATTTCAAGATCATTTCATGAATGTTTTTTAAACATTTTGTAATATTTTATCCTTAACTCTTTTGATTTTCGTTAATTTGTTTTAGACAATAATAGAATCTGAAATTCGAATTGAGAGTTTATTTTAATACATCGCCCGAAATATTCTTTACAAAGTCAAGCTAAAAATTTTAGGTTTCATTTCGAATTTAAAGAATTACTGATTAAGAAAGATTTTATTTCAGTAAATAAAACTAATAAATTGGCAAAGTCAATTTCAAATAATTCAAATTTGAATAAGTTTAATGATGATGAGTTAATGGATTGCTTGATTATTTGGTTAAAAAAATTTTCAAACATTCATCATTGAATAATTAGTGAATATAAGAACTCAAAACCACGAAAAATTATTAGTAAATCTATAAAAAAATCTTTATAAAAAATTCTTTGGTAAAGATTTTTTTTGCATTACATAATTTATTTTGAATTTATATGGTACAAAATTACAAGATCTACAAGATAAATCAGCTTAATTTTATTAAATAGTTGATATTCGTATGTTAACCAATTCGAATCAATCATATTTAACTATTGATTATTAGATTAGTAGATATTAAATAAGTTTTCGTAGTTTTTCTGTTTAATTTTCGATTTAAAATATTTTATGAACTTCATAAAAATAAATTTTTTCATGTTTTATCATTGTTTTTTTATTCTTTTTTTTTAACAAATTTAATATAGATTTTTTGAAAATATAATTGTGTAATATATATCTAATCTTTTTTTTGCTGATGACAATAGGCTTAAATTTTCTTAAAAATTTGAGATTTTTTTGAAAAATACGCTCTTTATATTTTTTTGTTCAATTGATAATAATAATGTAGTGATTGAAATTTAATTGCAAGATTGAATATTTTTTTATATTTGATTTAAAAAATTTATTTACCACAAAGTTTGAATTGTAAATTGAAGAGAAAAAGTCTGAATTATATTTTCGAATTCATGTTATATATAGTTATAAATAATATTATATGATATATGATATTTATTACTATATATATTATCTATGTTTAAATTTCGCAAAATTCTCAATAAAATTCAACTTAATCTAATTTATCGTGAAATTATAATGAAATTAATGAATTGAAAGTTTATAATTGAATGGAATTCGCCTTATAGAGACAATTAATTTTTTTGAATATTATTAGAGAATTAAAGAACAACAAATAACCTTTAACAATGAATTTCACTTGTTTTTTAATTCACATATTATTTGTTTACCTGTAGTTAGCATAAATTTCCAAACGTAAGCAGACTTAATTCATTTTGTTGCTAATTAGTTATGCTCGAAAAATTGAGATGTCAATTGAAGATCCACAACTAAATAACCCAACCATTGCTTAACAAACAGTAAAAAAATTTTCGAGAATTGTCATCTTTGGAAGAGAATCGTGTAACTTCATAATTAGAAATTTTCATAAAGTTTTAAAAATGAACAAAATCAGCAATTAGCAACAAAAACTATAATGATCTATTAATCACTTTAATAAAGTAACTTTTATTTTTGAGCATGCCTTTATAATTGAATAAAATATTATTAAAGCATAAATTAAAACTGTTACATTTTTAAAAAATTTTTATTTCAATTGAGTTAAATATTGTTGAATACAAACTGGTTTCTTTATATAAAAAAAAAAATGATTTTACAGGTGATTATAAAATGTTTGAGATTATCAAACTTTTTATTATTCAAATAACTAAAATGATAGATTTTCTTTTATTCTCTAAGAAATAAAGTTTATTTGTCCATAATATATTTTTTCTTATGTGAATTCTTGACAAGATTTTTTCGATTTTTACGAAATTCGAAATTCAGAAACGAGCCTTCCAATTAAAAAATATAATTAATTATTATTTAATTTATTTGAAATGAAAATAAATTTTTTTCAAATCTAAATTTTAAGGATGCAGTTTATAAATTACCAAGACTATGTTTGAAAAGTCATCATACTGTCTGAAGATATATTTAAAATTTCACAAAATTAAATTAATCAAACAATAAAATTTGCTGGGAAAATATTATTGTGCATATTATTGTTTTCAGCATAAATTTTTTTTTTTTTTTCTATAAAATCAGTCTGAGGCGTTATTAGATTTTGGCTGCTTGAATATTAGTGCCTTTTTTTTATTTCAAAAGTTAATTAAAATCAGATTAATAATTGTAGCAATGTAAATCTAAAAAAAGAAAAATTGACACAAATGTTGAATTAAATTACATGATTTTATCTAAACTTAAGAAATGAATAAAAATGTAAAAATACTTTTAAAAAATTGCTAAACATATCAAATCTCACCTAATTTTTTTTTTAAATATAACAATTTTTGAAAAATTAAATTTTTTTTGTTATATTTTTATAATTATGTCTTGATAAATTGTGTTCTATAAATTTGAATGATAGATTTTCAAAAATTTAACCATCAGCTTTTGATCTAAAATCTAACCTATTACTATAATACAAATTGGTAAAAAAAACGATTAGGAAATTTAAGTTCAGAAAAATCATTTTTTGTAAGGTTTCGCGTATTTTGGCGCGTAATATACACTTGATGGCACTTTATAGGCTGACACGGGTGCTAAAAAAGAAAATATATTTATTAAGATTATATATAAAGCTAATCAATTTTTCAGAAATAGAAATATTTCAATTGAACCCTGTCAATCAATACCAATTAATCAGAAAATTGTATTCTGAGAGTTGAGAAAAATTTAAAATTAATAACTAACCGATATAAGTGGCAGGGGCATAACTGGCGTAAGCTTGATTATCTCCGTAAGGTTGTGGTTTAGCGTACCATTTTGTAGAAGCTAGATAAAACAATAAAATTTAGATAATTTCCTAATAAAAAAATTAATTTAAAAATTTTTCAAGCATAAATAAACAAACTAACCTGGTGCTTGTGGGGCAGTGCCTAAAAGATAAATATGAGGAATGATAAAAATTTTAATTTTTTTCACAAAAATTAATAGAAAAATTAGCGATCAAATATACCTGGTTCTGATGTGTGTACAGTTGCCCTAAAACGTATATTAAAAAAAAAAAAAGTAAGCAAAATGAATAGAAAAAAAAATCGAATTTCATTTATGTAGCATAGAATTTCTAAATAAAAAAAAATTTTTTTAAACGATCACATATCATAAGAATCAGCAATGTAGTCAACTTTTCGATATATTCCATACCTAGTGATGAAACAAAATATTAATAATTAAAATAATTTTTAGTTTTTTTTTTTTAAATAATATTAATTTCACAATATGTCGTTTTTTTAGATTAAATTTCAAAAAAAAATTACGCATCAGTGTATCCATAACTTCCTTTCTTCGATCCATAATCATCACCTTTTTAGAGAAATAAAAAAAAACTGATATAAATCAAAATATAAAAGATATAAACAAAATTTTTATAAATATCTAACATAAACGTATCATTATAATGATTATTATAATGAAAATTATTTATCATGCCAGAAAAAACCATCAAATTACAAATGAAAAATTAATGAATTAATTAATAAATAATATTAAAAAAAAAAACAAGAGAATAAAAGAAAATTTAAGTAACTTTTAAATGACCTGAAAATTAAGAATTTTAAAAATCGTATGATCTTTGAAATAGCCGAAAAATTTATTATTTTACTCTTTAATTATATATATTTATAAATAAAAAATTAATAACTTCAATTACCCTTTACCCAAAATTTTCACAAATCGAAGGTTAACATTTAGAATCAAATTGAAAAATTCGAAAAATATCTATCATTTAGATATATCGTACAGGTAATAGAAATCGGTTTATAGTGAATTATAAAATTTTGAATGTATATTACATGATTTAAACTGGCATTAGAAATTATAATTTTAAAAAAGATTTCCATTTTTTTGATCAAATATTGAGAATTCGAAATTTTGAATAGGGTTGAAAGTTAAAAAATATTGAAAAAGATGTAAGCGACTACAATTTTTTTGGCTTTAAAAATTGTATGAGAAAAATTGAATTCTTAAAACAAAACTTAATATCGAATTAAAAATTGATAAAATCAATTTCAAAATAATTTTTCAAAAATAATGAAATGCTTTTTTGTTTGAAAATTCTTCAAAGAATAAAACTAAAAATGTAAACACAAAAAAGCCAAAAAAAATTGCTTATTTATTCGAAATGAATAAAATTATCGAAAATTATTTTTCATTATAATATTAATTAATCGAATACCCAAATTGAACAGATTAGAATATTGAATAAATTTTCATTAAAATTAAAATTAATTGTACTGAAAAACTTAAATAAGTTTAAAAAAAAGATTTGAAATATCTGTTTAAAAATTTGCAAGTAAACTTTCTTACCTTCCTCATTTTGAAACTGATTATTTCCGTATCCATCGGAAACTTGAATATTAAAAAGAAAAATTAGATTTGCAGAATAATCGAATCTAAAACGTAGCATTGAAAAGTTTAAAATTACTTTTGTAGCCAAATGAATAAGGATTTGGTTTTTCTTCGTATGCTGGCTCAGAGTAAGAAGAAGGTTGAGCGTACATGTTATAGGGTTTTGGAGAATATGATGGCCCTGCATATGATGCATGAGAAGCTAATTGATTATAATATGGTTTTGTAGGTTTTTGATAATCCACTAAGCCATAATAAGCTGGTGAATTAGCTTGACGATAGGATGCATTGGCTATGATAAATAATGTGCATATGAAAACGGCAGTCTACCCGGGTAAAAGAAGAAGAAAAAAGACAATTTTTTTATTATTTTTTCAAATAGGTAATAAATAATGCAGATTATTTGAAAATTTATCAACTATTATTTATGATTCACAATAATCACTATTTAAAAATATCCCTTGATTGAGATATTTTTAGGGTATTTTTTAAAGAATTTTTTTTCGTTCTGAAAAACACAATTTGATTGCCGGATATGCTTACTTTATACATTTTAAATGATGATTTAAGCAAATCAATATTATTTGCACACTTTAATTGATTTAAGTTTAATTGAAAACTAATTTCAAAATCCAATCAATATCAATTTCTATTTATCTCATAAGTCATATAGTTTATAGAACGATACAACTTTTTTTTAAATTTCAAACAATAAGAAAATTAAAATACTTAGTGATTTTTTTTTTGTTTAAATTTCAAATCAATTCAAAATTTACAGATGTTTCAAGCAAATGACCAAACAAAATTTATTTGAATTTTAAAAATTATTCTAATTGAACATTTGCTATTTATAATCGACTGCTAGACAACAAGCGACCCTTTCTATACCTGTAAGGATAGGCTTTATGAAATTTATATGTGAGTAACTATGATTAAGTATTCGATAAGTTAAACCCAATTTGATACGAATGAACAACATGATACATATTGTGCCCAACAAAATGAAAAAAACTCGAAAAAAATGTACATGAAAAATCAGTTTATCAAAAAAAAGACAAATGAAAATTATATATAAAGAGTACATTGAATAAACTTATGGATAGAGGAGAATATCTAAAAGTATTTCATATAGAAATAAAAAAGAAGAAAAAATTTACAGTTCAACTCAAGACAGTCAAATGCATATTAGATGAAAGCGAAAGTGAATCTGATTCAATTAATATATGATTAATAGTCCGTAGAATCAAAGTAGGAATGTAAAGAATATAAAGAAGCTCTTCTTTCAATATTTCCAATCGTCCTTTAGAAAGCCCCTCTTTAGAAAAAGTATTAATAGTTATTCATTGTTCTTATGATTTTCGTGATGATTTTTTTTTTTGTAAAGGGGAGGGAGGTGCTAACCCATAGATTGTGTCATAAAGCAATTGTTTGATCTTATCTTGAACTTATCTTTGAATAATAAATATGGATTTTACAATAACAATCCGTAACATACACAAAATTTAATGTTCATTACTTTAAAATTTATTCTATATTCGTGTATATGTTAAATATTGAAAAAAATCGAGAATGAAAATTTATAAAAATTCAAATAATATATTTTTGTAAATGAAATCAATTATATTCGTTTCATAAAGTTCAAAATAATTTCAAAATTTTTTTAGCATCAAGTTTCATTAATCAATTAATTTATAATCATCATCCGTTAATTTATTAATTATCATCTGTAACACTTTTTGCTCAAACAATTCCATACTATTCACATTCCAATCGCATATAGATCACTGTGCATTTTCATTTTAAATTTTCATTACTTAAAAACTATATGGAACTAGAATTTTCAAATGAAAAAGCAAATAGTGTAAATTATTTTTTTAAAGACCTTAAATTTACAAATTTTAAATAATTATTTTTAATTTCTTGAACATCCTTCTAAGCGCACTTTTTTTAAAATAAAAAAAAAATTCTTAAATGCTGAGTATTTAAAATATTATTTAATATCTTAGCAGCATTTAATTAAAAAAGATTTCATGAAGAAAATTCAGTGATAAATTTTAATAAATTTTGAATGCTTAAATTTTTTTAATAAATATAAGCCCTTTTAATTTTTCACGTTTTCAAAAAATTAAATTGTCCATTAATTTTGTTTGAATATAAAAATTTTTATTTTTCACTATCCGAATCAAAATTTTTTGCCAAACAATAGAGCCGAACATTAATTTGGACATAAAAACTTCGATAATTTATGGTATCATAATGAATTTTAGTTGTTATTTGGTAATATTGAACGGAACTAAAATAAAATTAAATTAGATTGAAATTATTCATTTTCAAACTAACCATCTTTTTAAATCCATTAAATTTTAATGCATTTATATTCAATGACGCATTTAAATTTGAAAGTTTTTCTTTCAACCATATTTTTTCCATTATCATAACATCGAAATGATGCGATTCTGGATGAAAGGAAAATAGTTTTCATATCTTTTTGTCGGCTTTATAATTTATAAATCACAGCTTGAAATTATTTGAAGTTTGACTACTTTATCAAATTAAATTTACAAATAATAAAATATGTATAAAATGAAAAAAAAAGAAAAAAATTTTATTTGAAATTCTAAATATATTCTCAATATGACAATTTAATATCATTTTATAGAATTATATATGAAATTTTAATAAGAATTTATGAACAAAAGAAAATTGTCAAATTTTAAAGAAATCTATTGAAAAATTTTCAACATTAACCTTCCAATTCAAAAATTTGAAATGATTTTAAAATTTAAGTTTAGAAAAAGAAGTTAATTAGAATTAACTACTAATGCTCCGTCACAAATTCGCTTGATACAATTTGCTGAATTGACACATAAATTCAAAATTTTTTATATTTTGTATAGCGAAAATGTCGTAAGCCGACCAAAATCTAGGCAATCAAATGATCCTGCAAATCCTTTATCAAATGGTTGTATAAAAATATTAGTCAATAATATTATAATGATCTTTGCTATGCAATGTCCAGTCGCTCTTTAAATTGTTTCGAAGTGTCTCAAGTTCATGATTACTTTTTATAATGTCATTGTTGATAAAAATCAAAATAATGATAGCTCCTTCTCTAAAATATTTATTTTATCATCGCGTATTATTATTTTAAAGGTAAAATTCAGTTGAAAAAATCACTTCAAAATAACAAATATTTTTAAGTATCTTATGCAATGTTTAATAATAATATACGATTGTTAAATATCAATTTTTTCCTTATTCGGTCTACAAACTATTGTTGAAATATTGATATTTTGGCACTTAAAATCGAAAAAAGTAAATTTTAGATTATAATCTTAAACTGATATACTTAAAATTATTTAATTTAAATCCCGCGAAAAATGTATCATTCAAAATTAAATTTTTGAATTTGTGTTTCCACTTAAATTTAGCCCGACAAATAAAAAATTTTTTTGACATTATTCAACAGATAAATTTTGAATTTTATTGATATATCTTGAAAATTCAAATTACAGCGAATAATCTTTAGGCTATTAAAGATGATCATAACTTTTTTTCAAAAAATTAATATTGAAATCATTTAAAACAATTTGTATCGTTGTTCTTGGAATAAAATTCAATCTAATGATTATCGTGTGATAAAACAATCTAAAATTTATGAAAATAATCAAAAAAAACAAAACACAAAAAAATTGAATTAAATTCATAAAATTTAAATTTGAGATTTTATCAAGGCGTACAAGTCAAATATTATTTTTTATGCCAAATTTGTAATGTGTGAAAAAAATGAGATCATTGATATTTGGCAAACATTTTTTTAAAATATATAGGTTTTTAGAATGCTTGTGAATCGTAAATTTACTTTATATTGTTGAGAAGATATACTTTTCTCAAGAAAGCTAATTAGCACAAATTACTTAAAATAAAAATAAATTTTGAATATATTGTATAAGGTGCTAATTTTTTACAAAAAATTTTATAAAGTTAATTTTGTCGGAATAAATTGTTTAAATCGAAATTTTTCTTTTCAGAATTTCTTTAGGATAGTATAAAAATGACCAATCGGTAATATTTGGCAAGGAAATGATAATCAGTATATTGTTTCGTTATTTCGAAAAAAAATTAAGTACAATTTTTTAGTTTTTCAAGCTAAAAAAATTTTTTAGAAAAATTCGATTAAAATTAGTAAAAAATGTGCATAAAAAAGAGAAAGTGAATTTGTAAACCTGGTAATAATGAGCATATTGACAAAAGAGTCTTGTTTCACTATTCAATTCTGATAATTTCTCGTATAAAAAAATTTATAAACTTAGCACAATTTCGGGGCAAATTAATGTACATTTATTAAACTAAAGAGGTGTTATTTTTTTTATGTTAAGGACATATAATTTAACCTGATAAGCAAAAAGTTTCATCAATTAAGCATGTCAAATTAAAAGTGATTAAGAAAATAATAAGAATTCGATGTTTTTAAGAATCCATCTGAAACATGAAAAATTTTATCAATATCTGAACGCTGAATAATCAATGAATAATATTAATCTATACATTAAAGTAGCTGAAAATTTTCTAAGTTAACGTAAATTCAAAAGTAGTCGAGCGCCGACGAAAAATACATATTCATTGTCGAAATAACATGATAAAAATGCTAAAGTTTCATTTTAGGTTGCCTATCAAGTACCAATCTCAAAAATACGGTGTGACGAAGCAATTTACGTTTGCAAATTTTTTTGAGTAAAAAAGCAAAAAAATATTAATTTTTTTTTTTTTCTATTAGAACAACTCAAAAATATCTTGATTGAAGTTCGAAAGTCAGCACAACTAACTAGATCAAAAAAAATAATGTTTAACATTATTAGCATTTTTTTGTTTGTTACAATTTTCATGATTTTTCGGAATTTAACTCTACTATCAAATAAATTTATATGCATTAAAATTATCGCATTTCTTTATCTCAAATACCAAATTTCTAATCCCTTAACGTGACATTGTATATTTGAAAAACAAAAGAATAATTTCTCATTCATTTATTTCACAACTTGATTTTATTTGATCTGAATAAAAAAAAATAATTATTATAATACATGGGCAGATTATATTGTTCATCATTTGATTACCGATTATTGCGATTCGCCTAATAAATTTTTTTCATGCTGATGAAATTAATTAGTAAAACATTATTTATCTACATTTATAAGATATGAAATACTATTTTCAAGTTAAAAAGGAAGACTATCAAATAGTTTACATGCAAATTTAAATTATATTTGAAGATTTTTACTTTCAAATCGAATCTCGAAAAAAAATCAAGTTTACCCGTATGAAAATATCAAAGAATAATAAACATTATTGATCAAATGATTTTATAAATTATAAATATAAATTGTATTAAAAGCATATTATATCAAACAATATCGTTTACAGAACATTAAAGCGACCCTCAATGTTATTTAGTTTGATCTTTTCAATCGTTTGATGTGATTAATTTTTTTGATAGACATTCAGAGTATATAAACTTTTTAAAAATTTGTTTTGTGAGGTACATTAAATCATAGGATAGATCATCTTTGAATAAATTATCTTAATTGTTTAACTCGAACAATTTGAAAATTTGTAAAACTTATTGTTGATTTATCTTTGATATTTGAAAATCTCTATTCGGAAAAAAAGCTATCAACATAACTTGTAAATTAATTACACGAAAATAAATAAGTACTGAATTATCTTGTGTTTAAAAGATTATTGTCATAAATGTTTTTTCAATGCCCTCGTAAAAACCTAATCTTATGCATTTTCAGCTAATTGCAGACTGATAATAATTCAACAAATTGTTTTGTAGTCAAAAAAGAATATATATTTGAAAATTATAAATTATTAAAGTGATTGCAAAATAAGAATAAAATCACGAATATAAAATCAAGTTTGAAGAAATAAAAAAAAATCATCAAGTTGCAAAATTAAAATTTCAAACTTCATTTATTTTTGACATTTTTCATAGGATCTTTATCTACAAGCTTGGTCAACATAGTAATAAAATCGAAGATAATTCATATTTTCAGATTTATGATTTACAAAAAAGTTATTAATGAAAATGGATAAAGGACTAAAATATTTTTCTGAAATGCGTTTAGGTTATAAATTAACATAACGTTTACTTATATAAAATAAGATGTTATGTATTTCTAAAAAAAATAATTACTTCAAACTAAATAAATTTAATGAATTAAAATATAACGATCAGCAAATAAAGTTTCAAAATTTTAATCAATAAAAAATAAATGGCTAACAGAAAACGGATTTTTTTTTCTTGAATTTACTTAACATTTTTCAATCAAATTATTGTCGAATAATTAAACTTAAAAATATCATCTAGTTACCGAAAATTTGCCTTTAAAACTAATAATGCTTTTTTTCCATTATTCTATTATGTGTTTGATCTGTTTTTTTTATGCGAAAAACTAAATTTGATTTGAACTTTCTCACAATTACAACTTTTCGCAAAATAGAGAACAATTGATAAAATTAGGAAGCGGAATGAGAAAAATTAGTAAACAATAGATACATAAATAAAAAAATATTTTTTTAACTTTGCAAACTTTTTTTAGTCTATTTTTTGTTAATGTAAAATCTAATTAGTTTATTGACATCATTAAACTATTTCATAAGTATATTAGATAATGTCATTGATTTTTGAAATGATGAATAAATTAATAATTAGAGAGATTGTTTTTTTGATATCACTTTATGTCATTTTGAACTTGAATTGGGTCCTTTTTATCATTTGCGAGAAATGTACCAATATTAATGCAAATTTGAAACAAATCTAAAAGAATATTCTAAAATGAAGTGAATTTCTTCTGATAATATTTTTTTGTATTTGTGAAAAATTGAAAATTTTTTTGTCTTAAATTTGAAAAAAAATTCAATGTAATTTATTCGCAAATTAAAACTTGAGACTGTTTGAGAAAAATTTATTTAATTTTTATATAAAAATCGTAAAAATAAAAGATATCAAAGAATTTAAATATATTTGGAAGTCTTTCTTACTATTCAATTGATTCAATAAATATATAATTATTATAAATTTCTTATATTTATTATTGAATTATCATTCAGTATTCTTTCGAAAATAATCTTCGAAATTTCAAACTTTTTGATCGCCTTAAATCCGGCGAAATTCATTACAATAATATTAAAATTTTTTTTATGCGTATATTATTTTATCAAATCTTATAATAGAAGTGTAATTTTCTTGTCTATTCGAAATTCTGGAAGATTATTGAGAAAATTAACTTTTGTAAAAAGAAAATAAATTAGTTTTCTACCAATTTTTCTTCTAATGATTTTAATCCAAGATATGTTGAATTATCAAATTTTTTTATTTTTTCTTTCATTTTAACAATTTTTATTTTTGAAATTTTTTCGTCAAATTTCGACAACTGATTAAAAATATTTTCTTATACTTGCATTAAAGAGTATTTTTTTAGAGCTAATAAATTGTGATGAAAATTATTTATTTATCAGTTGATTATGCTCGTTTGTTTTTAAAATAGACTGCATATAAAATTTAGCAAAACCAATTCTAAGGACAAAATACGAGTCAATTGCCGAAGTATTTTCATCATCAATTATTAATATGTATTATTCAAATTTTTTTTTTTCAAATCATGAAAAAAAAATTATCATTTTAAAAGTAAATTATTGAGCTTGAACTTGAAAACATGTAAACGAGAAATCAATCAAAATTTTTAAAATATGTTAAATAATAGAGAAAATTTTATTTTTTAAGATATTTGGTCATTTCGGTTTTTTTTGCAACAGTAACATTAATATTTAATTTTTTTTAAGCACTATCTTAATATCTATTCTATCTATTTTTTGAATTTTAGGATGAAGAAATAAAAAAAATAAAAAAAAAAGGATTATTAAATCTTTCAATTTTCAATTTAGAAGGCCAAATAGAACATATTTTGTATAAAAATAAATGACTACATTTTGAATGTTTGCACGGATAAAGATTTTTTTTCGAAGAAATAAAAAAAAAATTGAAAATAAAATCAGTTATTGTGAATAGATTTTTTAGTTTTAATCTTGAGCTGGATTATTTTAGCTAAAAAGAAAAATCAAACAATAGAATAAAAGCTATTGAATGTATATAAATTTAAATCAGTTCAACAGGTAAACAAAATTGACTAATCAATAATTGACATGTTTTTTTTTATTTCAATCTTTTAAAATTATCAAAATTATTCATAATAAGGAAAAATTTATAATGACTCCAAATCTTATTAAAAACAATCAGCACTTTGAGTAAACAAATAATTTTTAGTGAGTACAAATAAAATTTATAATAAAGTCATGAGAGGACAATTAAATTTTTTTCAAACAAAAACGAAAAAAAAAAAAGAGTAGATAAACAATTACCAATATTTTAATTTTCTAAACTCCTCTAATAAATTGAGCTAATTTTATTTTATGTTTTCATTCATATAACATACTTTTTTAAAACCATTGATTTGAGAGAAAATGTGTGATTAATTTGATACGAAAAGAGTTTCTGATAATTTAATTCAACAATAATCAAATTATAATATCGATTGTGAAAAAAATAAACGAAATATTCGAATAAAGATGATTTGAAATCATTACAATTTGATTCTTTTGTCAATAAATGTTTTTGCTCCTTAAAAAATAAAAAAAAAAAATTGTTTTTAGAATAAATGAATAATTTTTTTTTTTAATAATCAAGAGCCATATGAATTATGTAAATGAATGATATTTAAAAAATTTTACATTTTATTAAAGATTATCTAATTTGAAAAAACACATTTTCTGAATCATTATTAACTAAACTTTGAATTATTTGTTCCATACTTTAATTTTTATCTGTTATGAAATACTAAATTAAAAATAAAATTTAAGTCAATTCTTTCATCGGTACAAAATGATAATTTATTGTCCCTTCAAATTTTTTTCAAAATTCTTTTTTAAGTTCTACTGTATTTATCGATTTCTTTTCGCCAATTAAAATCTACTGTTAGATATTTGTTTTTGTCATTTTTAATAAATATTTTCTAATTATTTATTTATATTATATAAGGTTGAAATTTTGAAACTATAGTATTTGTCAAGAAATTTTTAGAGTATACTACAAATAAAGTTGATTATTTTTCTGTTTTCAGTATTTTATTATTTCGAAATTATTATTTGTTTCAATAAATTATTATTTGATGTAGTCATATGTGGCTCGATAATATAGAACTATTTCACTTTATTCTTTGCTCTTTGTACTCATGTTAATGCTGAAAAATAAAATAAAGCAAAACAGGTAGTCAATGATGCATACAATAATAAATTATAAATTTGAATTGTTAAATGATCAATTAATAAAGTCACAAATGAACGAATTGATAGTGATACATTTCCATTTGTATAAAAAAAAGTGTAATGTTTTTATTTTGATATATTGTATTTTAGGACAAAAGGTACATGATTTCAAACTTCAGATTGTTGGGAACAAAAGTTGAAAAAAATAATTTTTTTACTTAAAAATCAGCAATATTAGAGGTGCCAAGCAAAAAAACGTGATTTTCAATAAAAAGCATTGAAACTAGAATATATGATCTCTTTATTGATTTTTATTTATTTATTTATTAATACCAATAAATGATTTTGTTCTTGAGGTTCATTATCACTTTTTTTTTTAAAACAATAGAATTTATTTTTTTGAAGCAATTAAGAATAATTATTTCTTAGAATCAAAAAATATAATTTACTGGACCACAATGGAATTTATATTGAATTTTGTTCAAATTTATTTCGATTTCGAACATTTAGTAGCTAAAAAAGAGAACTAAGCTAACAATTTCTTTAATTTTTAAACTAAAAACGACATTAAACTAATTTAGATTTAATCCATTTTATAAAATTTGATTGTCGAATTAATGATAGCTTTAACAATGCGAACAAAAAGAAATGATCTTTATTTCAATATCAAATTCTCTATACCTTTGTTTTTCTTTTGGAAAAAAATTCGATTAAGTGAAAACTGATCTTGAATAAAATAATTTGAATCAATTTTTAATAATCTATAATTTTAAAAGGAAAATAATATAAACTTGAAATTTAATTAAGTTCACATTAATTTTTTACATCCTTTTCTTGAAAAATAAAATTAATACTATTTTATTACATCAAATCGAAAGATTATACTTGAATTTTTTTGATTTTTATTATTATGTGAATAACTAAAAATTTCATTTTTGCAATAATTTAAAATTTTTAAAAAAAAATTTAATGGATAAAATCTGAAAATAATAAATTTAAGATTTTAAATCTTTGATAACTTTAGAAAAAAAGTTTTGATATGAGTGAAAAAAGCCTAAAAATGCGATAAAAATATACTAAATCAATATAATAAAGAAAAACCAATTATTAATTATTGAGAACGAAAGCAACAATTTTTTAATTATCCATTGTGATAAAAAAAAATTCACAAAATAAATTTTCTTAATTTTGAAGAAGTGTGATTATTTTTTGTTTTTATTTTTGATAATTTTTTTGAAAAATTTGAAATAATTTCAATTTACAAAATTATAGTTAAAATTCGAAAAAAAAACGTGAGAATGAATAAATGAATAGATAAAATAAATTGGATAAAAGAAAATGTTTTTTGTAATCTAATTTTTTTTTGATAACGAATTTAAAAAAAATGCGTACAGTGCGATTAAACTCAATTTTTAAGGTAGAAATGTAATTGAAATTGAAATCAGTTGATGAAAAGTTTTAAAAGTTTACGATAAAGGGATTATTTTTCATACCATAATTACACATGATGATAAATGAAGATTTTTAGTAAAAATTTTCCTAATTGATAAATTTGTCGAAACTAGAAAGGGCAGTACATCTTATAAATAAGTAGAATCATTAAAAATTAAGAATAATTAATTTCTCTAAGATTTATAATAAAAATTTAGGTATATTTTTCTGAAAAAAAAAAAATTTTACCGAATGAAAATATATATATTTTAGAATGCAAGAACATAATTTTACATAGAAAATTTTGATAGAAATAAATACAATGAAATAAACAAAAAAAAAAACCTGATAAGAAGATTAGACGATCGCTAATCTTTTAATTATGAAGATAATAATTTATAGGTATATTCCTATAGATTACACAAGTTAGTTTGATCAATTCTTTCTTTTTATTTTTTGATAACACTAAAAAAACATTTCAGAAACGAAACGTATTATCATTCAATTGAAACCGAAATATCAATTTTAAATATCTTTGGATAATTATGCAAATTATTTAAGAGCTACCACCAACCATGATCGTGACCATGACCATGATCATGACCGTGTCCATGACCATGTCCATGCGACCAGCCTATGATAATAATAATTAAATTAATTTATACAAGTAAAATTATATTTAAAATAATAAGAAATTTATATACTACTATGGATGAAAATAAAAAATAAAAATTTAGTAATTAAACTTTTTTTACCCTAAGCTATTCATGTTAATTATATTTTTTACTAAATGAAAAATATCATAAGTGTAATAATCTTCAAGCAACTCATTGATTTAGTTACAACAATACTTGCCGTGAGAAATGTGAACATGGTGTGTGTGATGATGATGATGGTGGTGTTCTTTCTTCTTTTTCTTTTTTCGAAATGTGAATGCTGCTGTATCTAAATCTTTTACATTACTGACCAATGATTTGCCTTGATGATGATTGATTGTTGTATCTTTGGCTTGTCCATATATTAGAATAGGATTGAAGACAAATAGACAGATTAGCACAAAAATTTTAGATGCAATTGAAAACATTTTGAACACAACTTTGAGATGAGCAATGTTTTTAAGAATTAGAAAAGTGAATTACTTTATCGAAAGCAAACACACAAATGTTAATATTGATTTCATTTAGATAGCTAAGCATCAAATGGCTTGAAAGATTTGATTATACAATCAATTTATACCTTCAGATCATTTAGGTCTTTATTGAACTGGTTACTTAAATACACAGTATTTCGCTGTTTGCAGGCACTTGTAGATTCTACTATTAAATTTTATCAATCAAATATTTAGCTAACAATTTCCTATAGATTTAATTCTTTAAAATAAATTTCCTGTTCGAATGTTCGATTAGAAAAAGTAGTTTACAAATATCAGAACGCTATTAATATTTTTTGGGAGTAAATTTTGTTTTAACTAAAGTCATTATTACATATTTAGTTTACTCTATTTGTTTCAATATGAAATAGTATACATTTTATATTGATCTTTTAATCGAATAGTACCATCGAACAATTTAGTTTAAATCGCATACTTAAATAATAAACACATGAAAGACATTTTTTTTTAATGGATAAAAGAATAGAAAGTTTTAATTATAGTTTGATAAAATCCACAGCATTGTATGGTTAACATTGAAATGTAATTACTCGGGTCAATAAGCAAGGTAATTTAATTTGATAAATGAACATTTCAACTTTAATCACAATATGATTTAATTTATAAGGCGGAAAATTTATTCCCCGAAGACAGTGTGACTATCCCCTTAAATCGATCTTACGTTATAATTCTCTATCTATATTTATTTGCTTATTTTTAAAATATAATCATGTGATTTTAATTATACAAACATTACATCAAGTAATTCAACCATCATGATATTTATAAATCTAAATTGAAAGGCAATCCAATTTCGTATGTGTTTTATTGAAAATCATCAGTTTGATTAAAAAAAAATACTTTAATGGATACCAATTAAGATCTTGGTAGCTAAAAGTTAATTGAAAGGTGTTTTATTTGAAATTCATTCACCTTATTGTGCAATCATTTACAATTTAATCATTACTGTTTATCAAGATAACTTTCGAACTTTTATCTTATGCTTTATCATTTTCCGTCTTTTTTTCTGATTTATAGGCTATTCATCGAATCGCATTAGGTAAATATGCTTTCCATTCCTTTTCTTTTATAACTTAAGAACAGACTACAAATAACCTACTCATAAGAAAGTCAGAAAAATCTAAAAACAATTCTATAATTTTTTCATAAATACAAACTTCTTTATTCAAAAATTTGAAATTTCTTATTCATTGATGGTTTTTTTTTATAAAATTAATTTAAAAATTAACTTGTTCTAAATCGATTTAAAAGAAGTTTTCAATTTTATTCATTAATAGTTTATGAAAATTTCGAAATAGTATTTTTCATTTTTTTAAACAAGAAAAAAAAAAATAAAATATTCGATTTCTAAAAAACTAAATTATCTTAGAAAAAAAAATTTGTCATCGGCATTTAGTTAAGTTTTAGATAAATGATGAATTTGATCAAGGCGCCGCGCCGACGAAATAGCAAACTAAATTCCAAAACAACCTAAAATTGGTTTATGAAATGGGAGGTACAAAATTAAAATTGGTTGGTGAATTGATGGATCAAATTAGACAATGAAAGCAGATTAAGATCGAAAGTATTAATGTCAGTTCGAAAGATAATTCGCATTTCCTTGACCTCAAGACTGATTGTATTTTTGTTACAGGTAAATAAATTATTATATATTGAAAACACATCACCGATTAATATCTCCTTTTAATTCCTATTTGTAAAATGTAACACATATTTATTTTGAATGAAATTAGTTATTGTTTAACTGTTTAATTCAAGATCATGATGCAGATGCATTCAAAGGTATACAGTTTGAAAAACAAAATCAGAGTTTAACGTTCGATCAATTTGTGTACAATTGCCTGGATGGTCTGAATAAGTGGGATGCTCGATATTTTATAACGATTTCAAAGTTTAATTATCAAGAAACTAGTTGGATTGCATTCTTTCCATTCTATCCTTTGCTCATCAATCTTGCCACTATAGTACTTAATTCAATCTTCAATTTCAGTTACCCAACAATTCATTTTCTATCGGCCTTTATGATTAATATTCTGTGCTTTTTGATCAGCTGTATTGTGCTTAATGAATTGACAATTAGTCTATTTAATGATAAAATTTTTGCGATTAACACTGTCAAATGGTTCGCATACAATCCAGCATCGATTTTCTTCAGTGCTACCTACACTGAATCATTATATTCTGCTTTACTGTTGACAGCGATCTGGTTGCTTTATCAACGATTCCCGAAAATACAACAAGAAGAAAATTTTGATTTAATTTTATTCGATAATGATCGCCATGAAAAATATGAAAAAAAATTACGAGAAAAAAAAATTAATCAGATATGTTTTAAACTCAACTATAAACATGTTAAATCGTTGAATTATGATTTGAATTACAAATTATATCACCGGTTTTTAATTGAAAAATGTAAATTTTTAATTGCCATTCTTCTTCTTGTTTTCGCCTCATTCACTCGATCAAACGGTATTATTAATGTGGGATTCTTTTGGTATCTGTTTTTGCTAAATAATTTCAAGCCTATTTTTTATAAAAAAATAAGAAAAATTATTAATTTCAACAATTTTATCGAAATCATAGCACTCATCATTTCTACTTTATTTGTAATTACACCTTTTTTCTTAATTCAATATCTACATCACGCTAGATTTTGTGAGTTGAATGATTCAAACAAGATGAACAGTGCGATGTTGAGAAGTGAAAATGTGAACGATCAAATTTGTGATGTTCGATTTTGGAAGCTCTATTCATTTATTCAGGAAAAGTATTGGAATGTTGGTTTATTTCAATATTATAAAATGAGAAAAGTTATCAATTTTTTGCTTGCCACACCAATGCTTATTCTAGTCATACTTATATTTAAATATTTTATCGAATCAAGTAAATCAAACTCAAATTTAATTAAAAATGGTTTAGGAAATCAATACTGGAATAAGACAGCAATTCTTTTTCCTTTTATTATTCATTTACTTTTTTTAACTTTTTTTTCATTGTTATACATTAACATCGAAGTAATAACTCGTTTGATTTGTTCATCTTCTCCAATCATCTTCTGGTCAGCTTGTAAACTACCTAGAAAACATCAAAACTATGTTAAACTTTATTTTGGTTTTTATTTTTTTGTTGGTATTTTTGCCTTTAGCAATTTTTTGCCTTGGACTTGATTTAGATTTTCTTATATATAGAATACTTTCATAATTTAAATTACTATTTTATATTGTGATTTTAAATCATTTATAAATGAAAGGAATGTAAGATATTTTTTATCAAGTGTCTTGACAATTCTAAGCATTGAATTTTTTCAAGCATTTCGCCTTGAAAATTGTTAAATAAAGATTGTATTAATTAACATGCATATTTTTCTCATTCTAAATTTTTATTTCGAAAAAAAAAAAACTTTTTGAAACTTTTATTATTTTTAATGCAATATAATTTAATCTTTCAAAAAGAATTGAACAAAATTAATCTTGAGCGATATTTTATTTTTACCATTTTAATTTTTACATTCATTTTTTTTTCAAAATTAATATGCACAATTGATTATCAAATTATGACAATGAAAAATCTGCAAATTTAGTATTTTCAATTTGATGAAAATTATCTCAAAATGATTCGCACTGAAAAATTAAGCTATAATTTAAAGTCTGTTTTGAAATTAAGCGCTTTAAATACATTAAAGTTTAATCCGATAGGTGAATTTTTAGTATACATAAAAAAGATCATTCGAAAAGGTTATGTTTTCGCACATTTTTGCTTCTGATTGAGTTAGAAATATTTGTTTATCGTTCTCTAACCGAGTAATCATCGGATTGAATCTAGTTTTTTATTGTTTTGAGAATTGTCGGATTGGACCAGAAAAAGATGGCCAATCTGGTTAAATTGAGTGTATTAAGACAATGTTTGAGACAAGCCATGCAAAAGAATGCACAACGAACTCTGTCTACATTATCAATTAAATTAAATAAATCTACTGAGAAATTAAAGATAAAAAGTGAATTTGGTCAATTATCGAATCCAATTGCAAGAAGAAACAAAACATTATTGACCAAAAAAATATTATACACAAAAGATGAATTAAAAGAGAAAGTTATGGCTATTAGTAAAAAACATGAGAAAATTGATGAATCTAAGGTAAGCACTGTGGGTCGTAAATAAAAAAACTTTTTTATATCAGATAGTTTATGTTTGTATATAAATCAGAATGTGTGAGATTGATATTTTAGTTACACCAATATTTATTGTGTCGGATTATTCATAAATGTTTTTGCTTTTTTTTTAATTAGTCTGTTTATAGATTAAGTGAAAAGTAGTAGAATTTCTGCATGAAATATGTTGCGAATAATTTAATTATATCAAATTAATCTGATGAATGCATCTTTATTTTCTCTTGTTCTCTTTAGTTCAAACCTGTGTTCGGTTTTATTTTAAAGAGAGGTTATGCAGAAAAACCCGCAATATCTTACAATAATGCCAAAGAAAGAATTATGTTAGTCTTGAAATTGTATGATAAAATTGATCCAGATAAGGTATTCATCATGATTATCTTGATTTACTTATTCAATCATTATTATTTAATTAAAACTTATTAAAAAAAATTTTTTTTTTTTTTTTTCAAATAAAGCTTACCTTGGAATCGCATTTTATTAATGATCTGGGTCTTGATTCATTGGATCATGTCGAAATTATTATGGCAATTGAAGATGAATTTTTCCTTGAAATTTTAGATGTCGATGCTGAGAAATTATTGAGACCAATCGATATCGTTGAATATTTAGCAACAAAAGAAGAATGTTATAAAGAATTTGAACACGTAGGTGATAGTTTGAAAAAAGAAATAGATTAGAGTCTTTTTGAATCAACTGTAGATTGTTTGTTCATTTGTATAGACAGACTGCTTTACTCTTGAATATTTAATTAAATAAAATTGTGATTCAATTATTCTTCAAACTCTCTATTTGTAGAATAATAATCCTGTTACAATCATTTTTTTATTTTTTTGTGACTTTAGAATGAAAAAATTCGTTTTCTATCAACTTTAAATTACATCTAATTATCATTAAAAATTCATTGATGAGTGCAATTTACTTTTTTCATATAACATAGATGAAATGATTTTTTCACATTTTTATATCACGAAAAACGATGTTCAAATCGAGTCAATAATGTATGCAATATATTTTTCATTAGGAAAAATAATATTTATAAATTGGAAAAAAATTTTAAAGCAGTAGTGCAAATCTGACAAAAAATAGTATTTTTTAATTGACTAGATCAATTTTTTTTTTTCATCTAAAATCAAGTTTGTGCTTTGAATTTTATTTTTTACCTAAAAATTGATCATAATTGTTGTGTCGAATAATTCATTTTACAATTGAATGAAAATTGTTTTAATTTTTTTTTAATAAGCCCATTCAGGCTACTCGCCTCCCTAGGCTAATGGATAAGCCATCTGTCTCCTAAACAGAAGATTAAGAGTTCGAGTCTCTTGGGAGGCGACGTTTTTTTTTTGTTTTAAATATGAATTATACTAAGCGATTTAAATTGCACAACATATAATTGATTCGTAAATATTTTATCAAAAAAATAAGCTTATTTGGTTAGAAGTTCTAATTAAAAAAAAACTAAAAAAATTAAACTCTAATATAATTTACAAATAATTTTTTCGATTTGTAATATAAAATTAAAACTTAAAAGGTACACTAATAAATTATATAATATTTTTATAGCCGATTTTCTTTTTGTTTTTATTTCATTGTAAAATATCAGACTAAATTCTTATAAGCTAAGAAAAATACGAAATCGCATCTTGATTGATAATTCATAGAAATTGACTCGTAGTTTAATCATCAGGATTGAGTTTATATGATCTAATTTCAATCAAATATATTAATTGTAACTTTCCACTCACCAACAAGTATTTAATTTTTAACTTTATAAATTGTAGGTCGAAAAAAAAAAAATTTATATAAAAATCAATTCAGATTAGTTGACAACTAGATAAAAGTGTTCAAATAAGTATGTACCTCTAAAATCATACTAGTCTAAAAATATAAATTAATGTGCTCGTAGATGATAAATAAAATTTCTATCTATTTTCCTCTTCATTATTTAAGAATTCTGGCAAAGAAGTCTCTTAATAAAAAGAAATTTTTATCCAAAATAATAGATTGGCATATTCCAAATATTCATTGGATAAAATAAGCGTTTTTTGAAAATATTATATTTAATAGTTTTAAAAAATGTCACAAAATTTTTATTGGGCAAGCGCCTTTATTTAAAGCAGCGCCTTTGTTTTGATGAGCGGCGAATTAGTAAACAAGTTCTATCATGTGATTTCCAATGAAAACTGAATTAACAAAACAAGAAATTTTTTAATTTCAATAATTTTTGATTATGATTAGCGATCCAAATATAAATTATGAATTATTGTTCAATTTGCATTAAAAAAAAAAAAAAATTAAATTGAAGTTTGTAAATCTTATTTTCTTATGAATCAAAAAGTAAGATATATTTTAAAATAATTTCTTACAATCGCTCTATTTATCAAAATGAACTGTTCAAATTTATTAATTAACATGTGAAATTATAAAAAATAACATAAATTTAATAATTGACTTCTTGTAATTTGAAAAATAATCAGATAATATTGAAAAACACAGCAAAAAAATGAGTCAAGTTTTCAATTCATTATCTGGTGAATTTGAAAGTTTAGATGAAGTTTCAAAATTAGAAGATTGGGGTCTAGAAAAAGTATTCAATGAATGGAGACACACATTAAGAACTGAAAAATCACCCGAATTTAATCAAGAAGTTTCACGAGTTAAAGAAAGAGTAAGTTTAAATTTTGAATAAATTTTATATCATAGGTGTAGTATTATATTTATGATTTTTTTAGTTAAAAACTATAAGTGTTGCTTTAGTGCTTTGTCTTAATGTGGGAGTTGATCCACCTGATGTTGTCAAGCCGCAACCATGTGCAAAAACCGAATGTTGGGTGGACCCATTCACAATGCCACCTGACAAAGCGCTTGATGTTATTTCACTGAATTTACTCAAACAATACGAAAATTATCATCCTAAAGCTCGTTACAAATTAGCTCTAGATTTAAAATTGGAAGATGTAAAGAAATTATGCACATCGCTTCGTAGAAATGCAAAAGATGATCGTGTTTTATTTCATTATAATGGTCACGGTGTGCCCCGAACTACCGTAAATGGTAAGCTTTTTAAACAATTTCAAATTTTTTTCAATATTTTTAGTTGAATTTCAAATAAAATCAATATTTTTTGAAAAAAAATTGAATAGTTTGAAAAATTGTTTTCGAGAATGATGTACAAATTGTAATGATATTAGAGAAATTAGTCTATTAATGTTTTTTTTATAAATTAAAAAAGGTGAAATTTGGGTATTCAATAAAGATTATACACAATATTTACCACTTTCTATCTATGATCTTCAATCATGGATGGGTCCAAATTCAGTCTATGTGTTTGATTGTTCAGCGGCTGGCGAAGTAATCAAGAATTTTAAAAGCTTCGTAGTGCAACGTGAACAAGAATATCAACTAATTATCAATTCACAAAAAGTTGCACTAGACGGCTATAACATAACCCACACACCCCCTAATTTTAAAAATTCAATTTTGTTCGGTGCATGTGGAGCTGATCAAAACTTACCTACGAATCCCGAATTACCAGCCGATTTATTTACTTGTTGCCTAACTACGCCTATCAAAACATCACTAAAATACTACATGATACAAAAATGTAATCGTTTACTACCTGAAATCAATAATGACTTGATTGATAATATACCAGGTCAACTATCAGATCGACGTACAATGTTAGGTGAATTAAATTGGATTTTAACGGCTATCGTTGATAGTATCGCATGGGATATTTTGCCCAAAGAAACTTTTCAAAAAATGTTTAGACAAGATTTACTTGTTTCCTTATTAAGTCGTCATTTTATTTTAGCCCAACGTATTATGAGTTCATACGATTGTGTACCGGTTAGTTCCCCCGAAATACCAGCTGTTCCAAAACATCCGATGTGGATGACTTGGGATTATGTTCTAGATCAATGTTTGTCACAATTACCAAGTATCCTTGAAAATTCTCAAGATAATAACCAAAAAAACTTAACAACTCCTCATTATGTACATAGCACATTCTTCACTGAACAATTGACCGCTTTTCAAACCTGGCTTTCATTCGGCGCTCGATTGCAAATGGAACTTAAACCTAAAGTCGAGCAATTGCCAATTGTTCTTCAGGTTTTGCTTAGTCACGTACATCGTCTTAGAGCATTGGAATTATTTAGTAGATTTTTGTCTTTGGGTGATTGGGCCGTAGATATGGCATTATCGGTTGGAATTTTTCCATATATTTTGAAGTTATTACAAAGTCAAGATCGCGAATTGAGACCATTATTGGTTTATATGTGGTCGAAAATTGTTGCACTAGATTTTAGTGCACAAAATGATCTAGTATTTGATAATGCATATAAATATTTTTTACAAGTGCTAAGCGATACAACAATGTTATCCGATTTTCGAACTATGGCTGCTTTTGTACTTGCATGTTTTGTACGCAATTTTGAGAAAGGACAAAATTTAGCCTTTAAAGGTAATTTAATCGCAACTTGCCTAGAGCAAGTTAATGATCCGAATCCTCTACTACGACAATGGTTGTGCATTTGTCTTGGTCTAACATGGGCCAATTGTCAGGATGCTAAATGGTGCGGTGTGCGTGATTCAGCACATGAAAAACTTTTCGTTCTGCTTAGTGATTCTGTACCCGACGTCAGAGCGAGTGCTGTATTCGCATTAGGCACTTTCATAAATTTAGATAAAACAGATCATTCAAAT
>BLXL01010112.1:0-26661 GCA_023170135.1 Acarapis woodi
CGTGAGCCTTTTCTATGCTCATCGCTATCATTAAAATTGCCTTGTGCATCATAAGACTATTCAATTTAGAAGTTCATAGTCTGGAGCCTGTGCATTGAGAATGTATTTGAATACAAAAATAACAATAAATATAAGAGCTTTTAACTTTTTCTTGAATACATTTAAAAGTGTGTATCTTAAGATATAAAGCCACACACACGTCCAATTTTAATTAATGAATGCATACCAGGCGCTAGCCTGTCAAAATATTGTGACATTTGCTCCTATTAAATATTTGTTGCTTAGACTACTTATTGAATCCGATGGTGGTCTTGTGGTGCATAATGTGTTCTTAGCTCATTTTTTAGCCCAAGTAATGTACTCTTGAAAATTTCTCTTGATTATAAATTTTTGCCTTTTTTCTTCTTGCGTTTTGAAAGAAGAGTTATCTATTCAATGGATAGTTTTCAGGTAGCTTACGTGTGTACTTTGCCATTTGACTTGTGAAGATAGGCTAATTAAATTGCTTCATATGGTCGATTGAATATTTCTATCTTTTAAGATTTAGATTAGTAATTAAAAAATCGCTTTTGATGCTTCAGAAAAGAATGCAATTCATAGACGCATAAAACTTAAAAACTTTCAATGTCATTTAACTTTTTAAATAATTTTTTAATTCTCGTGTATTTTATATAACATAACTTTCAAAAAAAAATAATGATACATTGACAAGACAAATTATGCAAAATGTCTATGCACTTAATGTATTTTATTTACTTTGTTTAAAATAAAATTTTGTGTACGTATTCAATGAAAAAAAGTTTGATAAATTTTTAGTGAAAATTAGGCAAAATTCTTAATAATTACTGAGATAAGTTATTTTTATCTTTTATAACATCAACAAGATACTTCTAATTCAATCATTTTTCTAATAAATTAAAAATAAATTACCCTCAAAGAATATTTTTTTCTTGAATTGAAAATCTTAACATTAAATCTCTTAATTTGTTTTACGGTTAGATCTTGAAAATAATGAAACGTTTTATAATTCTTATTTAAGAATATATAAGAATATATAAGAATAATAAAAGAGGATTTGAACAAAAATTAGTATAATAATTGTGAAAGAAAAAGCACGATTTTAAGCAACCGTTTGGATAAAGATTAAGGTTCAAAAATAGGGCTTTAAATGTGTTTGAAAGTTAAAAGTGTTGTTGAAGAAAGTTTTTAATAAAAAATATATTGAATAAAATTTAAAAGAATATTTTTTTAAAGTAGAAAAATTTAAAGCCGCCCAAATTTCAATTTTAAAGTCTATTTAGCGTATAAAAAATTTTATAGTTAATATACTTGATAGATTTAACAAAAAAAAAAATCTAAAAATAATTAATTTAAATTTTCTTTTTAATACTTTCCTTTGATAAGAGAAATCAAAATTATATTTTATCAAATATATTTAATTTATTCAGATAGATATTCACACTACTTTTCACTCTTGACGATCACATTTTATATTCAAGAATACATTACATTGAAATATTTACATAGTCATTTCGAACAGATTTATTTGAATGCATTGTGTTTTTAAGTTCAATAATACAATGAAAGGACATTTAAAATGTCTTTTTTTTCATTCACTGTTTATCTATTAATTTTAAATGGAATTACAATCTGTGATAGCATTTTACTTAAAATTTTGTATTAATGTAGTGCATATGTTGAATTGTGAATGCTGGCCTTTGAGATTATAATTTAAAATAACTAGTTGAATGATAATTTAAATATTATTTATTTTTTATCAATCGCTAAATCTTCATAATTTACATTTCATTTCATTTTTAAGTTTTTTTATCGATGAAATTTCGGTAGGAAAATAGTTTTTTTTGCAAACATTAAAAAAATAATTTTCCTGTTCAATCTAAAGATAAGACTGGGTGAATAATTGTTTGAAATCTATTTCTAATTACCTGTTCAAACGTTAAACTGTTCATTTAGGTTGCCTTAATAATTTTAAATTATACAAAAATATCTACTTATCAATTTTGAAAAATGCATAATACGTTTTTTAGATTATAATTCGGCAAATAGCACTCAGAAATGATTTGATTATGTGATTTGAAATTAGAGCATATATAATTTCTTTTTGTAGCAAATGCGAAACCGATTTTATCGAAATCGTAAAAGAATTACTTTGAAACATAAATCGAATTAATCGATAATAAGCCACTGATATTTGATCGCCCACATACTTTTTTACATTATCAACAATAGAATTTTATGATGTTCATATTTAAAATGTGTATTTGAAAGCAAATTTTAGCAAAAAATGTCTTATCAAGAAAATTTTTTTAAAATCTAATCAAATTTCTTAAATATAACTATTTAAATTGCACTTGAGAAAATACAACTGTGATTTTATATTAATACATATGTATAGAATAATCTTTTTAATTTTATTGCATTTAGTAAACTACTTTATTTATTGACCTAATAAACAAAGAACTTCAATTGATTTATAAATGAACCGAATGATAATAGTCGGCAAGTGGTAAATATATTTTACTATTCACTGAAAATTTGTAAAAATGCAAAAAAAAAATTAAATTAATTAACAATGATGAGTTGATTTTATTTATACAGAGAGCCAAAATGAATAAAAAAAGAAAAAAGATGAATAGTATCAAGAATCATATCGAAATAATGAATTAAGAAAACATGATACTAGAATAAAAGCAATAACGAAGAACAATATAATTTTGTTCTCTCATCAATCGGCTAAAATGCTTAATGATCTTTGACAAACAAGCGGTTGTCAAATTTTTTATAAACAAGATAACAAAAGCACCTTACAAATAACGTATCAGTATAATATGTTCGTTATATTCTAATGTATATTACTGAAATTTTACATTTTTTTGCATCTTTTCTTAATGAAAGACATTGAATGAACTCAATTTATCATGAATTAAAATGAATTTTTTATGATTTGAGATGGCTTTTATGATGATATTGTTTCCTGGGCTTCGGTCAATGCACTGATAAATGATGAATCTTCTCGTCCGTATTGTTGCATCATGGCTATTTGTTGTGGTTGTAATTGAACACCAGTCAATTGATTTTGAACAGAATGTTGAGTTGACCCGTGCAGATAATCATTTGTGTTTATTTCAGCATATTGTTGTTGATGATGTTCACTATAATAGTCTGCGTAAATTTCGTTATTATTATTCATAAATTGATCTGATCCATAATTTTCGTTAGTTTTCATCATTGTAAAAGTTTGAGGCTGATGATCATAAACCGACCATGTTAATTGACCATTTTCGTTGTAAGTATAAGCTGTACGTTTAACAGGATACATTTGATTTTGATCCGTAACAGGCTGATCCACTTGTTGACCATACATTCTAGCGTGATGGGGAACCAATGTCGACTGTTGTTGATCATAGTTTTGTGGCGTTGGACTTGTATGGGGTGTTGATCTTTGGAATGGTGGGCAAACATTTTTCAAAAATGTTGATGAGCTTGGACTAAATTTACTGATCAACTCAGTAACTGGATTATCATTTGAACGTGCTGAAGATGATGTTTGATCGGAAGGTGTTATAGAATAAACTGACGAATTATTTGTACTGCTATTATTTATTGAACAAGCACTTGACGTACTAAGAGCACCAGGCGAGTGGTGAACTTGATTATTTATAATTTGGTACAATTGAGTTGGTCCAGTTTGACTATTCGAATTATTCAGATTATTCGTCTGCACATTGGTCAATGAATTCTGATTAATTGATTGATTAAAGCGATTATTTTGATGGGCATATAGGTGGAGATAGTGCTCTTTTTCTGACACGTTTTCTGGCGGTGACATTTCCGGTGTGGGCAATGAGCGTGTTGCATCTATTAATAAATTACTTGGTTGTGCAATTTGATTCGCTGTTGATCCATTATAGTTTACAAGACCGGTTGTCGAGTGTGGACTAGCGCAATTATTCAACAAAGAAGATTGATGTAATTGTTGATTTAGAATATTCGTTTGATTTTGCTGTGTATGATGCACTTGAATTTTGTTGTCACCATGGTTCATTTGTGAATGATTCAAATTATGTAACTGTTGATTGAGTAGATGGCCAGCTGAGGTTGGCTGATTTGTATTTTGTGCATTGGCATTCAATTGAGCGTGATAGTTTAGTCGATCAGAATTATTAAATGGTGAACCATGTGGAGAAGAATCTGGAGTTTGTACACCACAAAATTCTGTGATTAGATTTTTTTATTTTTCGCAAAATTTTGATCAATTAAAAATCAATTTTTAAAGTTAAAAAGAAGAAAAAAAAAAGAAAAATTAGTTTCATAAACAAGTTTAGTCTATTTGTAATAATAAGCTATTGTGCGTCTATCGGTAAAAAAAAATAAATTAACTATTCGAATGTCATTTTAATGGTTATAATTGCTTATGTTTATTGTTTTCTGACCTCTTAATCACTCTTCTATTCTATCTTTAATATATCAAATTATAAGGAATATGATGAAATTTCAAATAATGCATTTTAATGAAAGTAAGCGAGAAAAAAAAAAAATTAACTTAAAAGACATTAGACTAATGCACGCATTATATTACAATTACAAAATGATGTCTAATTATTGGAGATGTTTAAATTTCAGCAACACTTTTAAATTACTATTGGTAGTAATTTATCCACAGGTAAGTTTAGCATTCAAAATTTTATTATAGTCAAGTATTGTATAAAAGTCCATATCATTAATATTTTTTATTGACTTTTTTTATCAGTTTTCTTTTATTTAGTGTTAAACAACGGCAACAATCAATACTTTTGAATGCTAGTTTATGTGTATTATTTTGATTTTATTATTCAGAAATTCTTGTCACATGCATTAAGCAAATATTATTTTTGATCATTTAATTATTTAGGCATTCAAAGATTTAATTTAAATCATCAAAATTATTTTTATTACACATATGATAGAATAATAAAAGTCTGAGTCGACATACTTTTTGAATAATTTATTTTTTGGGGAAAATGACCGATTGTAACAAAATTTTCCGATTTATATATGTGAATCAAATTATTATTTGATATACATTAAAAGAACAAACAAAAAACGGGAGCTAATCACTATTAAAAAAAATTTATACAATGGACTTTATTGTGAATTTTTATATATAATAAGTATTGTGTAATATAAAAACAGTATTTTATAATTTATAAGGAAAAATAAATATGAATGAACATCATTAAAAAAAAAGTAAAGTAAACCAATCAAAAGAGGTGTGGAAATATTAATATGTCTTCAAATTTTAAGATAAAACTCCCAAATATAAAAAAAATCACAATTAGGCCCTTTCATTTAAATTTTTTTAGTGAAAACAAAGTGGACACTAATGATCGTAAAATAATTGTGATGATGTCTATAAATATTTTTTCAAAGATAAAAGTTAAACCGATTTCTTTTTAAATTCATTGAAATATTCCTAAATACTTTTTATATCTTTTTTTTATATTTTTTATTTATTTATTATTGTATTCTTACACTGATCTATCAATTAAAATTTATTCATAATAGCTTTAAATTTCTTTAAAAATTTAGGATAAGAAGTTGTTTCAAAACGGACTAAATTTTAATCATGATGTGTTATGTTTGATTTATTGGCGGAGATTTTAAAAGAAAATATTGAATATATGTTCTCGTTTGATATATTGATAAATTATTAAATTAATAATTAATTGCATTGACAAAATTAAAGTAATATTTTAAATAGGAAACCTAATAAAATTTATATTTTATTAAAGGCACATATTTATATATTTTTAGAAATTGATAAATTTTTTTATTGATCAATTTTAGAATTTTCATTAATAATGCATTTAAAAAGTAAATACAAATTTTGAATTTCATTACACATTAAACTTAAGCAAAGTAAAATGTGTAAAATAAAAATAATATAATGCCGTAAAACAAAAACACTTATAATTTTTATTGATAAAGTCAATGATTCGATTTTTGTAGCTTGCTCAAATGTTGTCTTCCTTTTTTCAAAAACAACAAGTGTAATATTGTGTTCGTTGATTTAAGACGATAACTTGTTATTTTTTTTTTTATTTAGTATTGATTTGTTTGTAAATCTTTTATTTTTTTGTTTTTAGGTTCAAACTAGTCTATATTTTTTATTAATTTCTTCACACGAGTCTCGATGTCATTGAAGGCATTAATTAATAGATAATAAGTATATTTGAAGTTAATATTAGGCTAAAAAGAATCTTGTTGTGACAGATACATAAGATTTACAAGTGCATCACACAAAAATATTTCACCTTCTTTTTCTTTGCTATCTTAACTATTGAAAAGATGATTTGATAATTACAATTCTAAATACATACATCATCATCTTTGCTAAACATTACTTAACATTATTTAAAAAATAAAAATAATCAAGTTCAATGCGGCACACCCTCGATGCATTTCAAATATACATGTTTTTAAGTGTTTTATAATTTATTATCTTGGTGAGTACATGTTGAATGATCGTCATGCATAACAAGGCATCCTCTAAAGGGAGATTTCGCATAGAAACATTGAACACACCTTCTTATAATGATTTGCCAAATTAAAAATTTTAAATTTCCGGTTATTGTGTACTAAAATTTTTTTTCCCTTATTTTTTAAACTTATGATCTTTCCCCATCATGAATTTGTTGGGCAAAATTTGAAAAAAAAAATTCAAGAAAAAGTGTAGTTTGTAGCTTTATTAAGACTGGTGCTTTCATATAAAAACTTATTTACTCTTTAGATATCTATGCTCAATTTCGCGGTTTGTTGATGATTGGCCCTTTTTAATCTTTACTATTTGCCAATCAATCAGTAGTTGTACTACATTAATGACAATTTTGATCTGATTTTCGTTTTTTAGCAATCAAAACGATTATGTTAGCATACTTTTTTCTATTTTATATTTCATCTTGCGCATACTTGTACTATTTAAGAGTATTCTCGTTGAATTAATAAAGCAAATCTTACTATTAAAACAAATTAGTGACTAAAAAATTTAGCAAGAAAATAACAATTTAATAAATGTTGATCAAAAATGTCATCCATACTATTAGTCAATAACAATCAAACAAATGAAAATGAAATGCTTGAATATAATTATTTTCCGAAGTTACTTGGAATAAAATTAATAATTTTTACCTGATGCTGATTTGATTCCATTTGAATAAATTAACATATTTGGTGTAGAATCACTGTAAGACATTTGACCATTTGCATTTATTGAAATCGTGGCTAATCCGTTTGATTGTGCATTACGTGCACCATTTAGAGAATTTGTTGCTTTTATTGAATTGGCCAGCGGGCCATTATTTAAAGATGTACCATTCGAACTTGCTGTTTGTCCATTTGTGATTTGTCTTTTACTGTTTTTCCGCCTTCTCGGTCTATATTTGTAATTAGGATAATCTTGCATATGCTTGACGCGTAATCTTTCAGCTTCCATTTCAAATGGTTTACGTTCTGTTTTATCTAGATTCTTCCATCTTCTTCCTACAGTGAAAGAAAAGTTGAAATATTTAAAATTTTTATAATTAAACAAATTATTGATGTAAAAATTTATTTGTAAACCGTAATAAATTTAGAATTTTCATTAATTTTTAAATTTCAAATTGTACTGAAAAAAAAAAAATTTTTAACTTCATTTATTGATAATTATTAAGTGTGACACGCAGAAATTAAATATGTAGAAAATTTTCGTCATTTCAATGTAAATACCAATAAATTTAATATTAAATAAATTTTTCATTTATATATTCAGAAGATATGTAATTTCATTAAAAATAGAGATTTATTGAATAATTTTCAAAAATAAATTAGTTACTTTTTTTTTCACTTTTGAATTACTTGTAAATTTTGAATAAAAAAATCAAAAATTTATATAGAACAAGTTTTTTATAAATTTCTAATAAATTTAATTTGTTTGTATCGGTCTACTTTTTGAATTAGAATTTTCAAATTTCAGTTATACGAATCAAAGAAACTATATTTTAGTAATGATTATTAATAAAAGCATACCAAATAAAAAAATCAATTTTTTTTCAATTTATAGGTGCATCTGATTTTATAAATCAATGTTATGGAACCTAATGAAAATTATTGAAGAATTTAAACTTGGCGAAATTTTGATTACAACCAAAAAAAAAAAAACTTTAAAACAGGTGATGTATGTACATTATTATGTCCTGAATTTGTCTGTAGATGATCTATACTCGAAAATATATGGTAAATATTTTAAAATTTTATCGTGCAGGTAATAATACATTGTATCTACATAATGTGGTAAATAACTTTGGAATCAGAGTTTCCAGTTTAAAGTTATAATTTTGCACAGTTTTTGAAAAATTTTTAAATTTAAAAGATTGTCTAAATACATTCATACTGTTTTCAACATGATCACATACTAGTATTCGAATTGTGATCTTTTTTATTGTTCAGATTCATAAACTCATAAGAATTTTTAAAATTAAGAGTTAAAAAACATATAGGATTTTAAAAAGACCATTCATTTGTCTTTTCCTTAAACACTATTTACTTGGTTAATTTATGCTTGACTTGTATTTTGTACTTGATGTGTGCTTGTTCATTTGTAACAAAAATTGTACTTAACAATTACATACTCAATATATTGAATATCCTATTGTATATTTTTGGAGTCAAAATATTTGGTTGGAAAAAATTGACTAATTTTTTTTTTATAAACTTTGAAATAATTTTTAACTAGTTGAAGGAAATTGATTAAAATTTTTTTCTTTTTTTTATTGGAAATTTATATTCAATTTTTTAGCTATATTGAAGGTTCGAAAATTCTGAAAAAGAAATCAAATTGGAAGAAAAATTTAAAGAATTGAAAAATCCTCAAAACAGTTACGAATTAAGTTACAATTTGTACGTCAAAAATTATAATCCATAACAATGATTTCTATAATATACAGTCAGAGATCAATAGCAAAAAAAAAGTGGCTATTAAAAATTGACCAAAATATGACATAAATTTTTATGTTTAAATTTGAAATAATATATGATGCTAATAATTTAGACAAGATGATAATTTGAAAATTTTTTTTAATTTTTTATTTCTTATTATTATTAAACTTGATATTAGACAAAGGCTCCGTTTTGAAGTCATTTATGACCCTAGAGGCAACATGATCGACTTCTTAAACAATTGACTGATTAATTTGGCAAAGAAATCATTGTAAATCATCAATATACCTGTTGATAAATAGACATAATTCAAACCATTTTAAGTGCTATTGAAAGACGTTAATCAATCACTCAAAATGTTCAAAAAATTTAAAACTCTTCCTTTGTCTTACGCATGCGACACATCTATTTTAATTTCGCTTAAAATTATGACATAAATCTAATTTGACTCATTTTTAGAAAAATAGTATATAATTAATAAAAAATATATTAAAAATATCCTCAAATCTTCAAATTAGATAATTTTATAAATATTTTAAACTTTATATTTGAATATTTTTTGAGAATCTATATTAAGCATTTTATTTTTGTGCAAAGCAAAATTTAAATTGAAATTTTCAAATATAGGTTTTCATCTACGAACTAAAAGATAATTATGTCTTTTTCGCCGGTGAAACTATAGGCTTATTGAAATTTTTTTTATTTTTCATGTATGCACAATTTTTATTTTGATTTTAACAAATTTTTATGAAATTTTTTTACTTTGAAAATGATGGAAAATTACATTTTTTGAAAAAATTTCAGGTCTTAAAATTATACAGTATTTAATAAAATTTTGAATTGGCTCTATTTTTTCTTTTTGCTTCTATTTATTGATAAATATGTTTTTAAGATAAATCATAAATTTTGATTAAATCTAATACGACCTTAAAGATTGACTTTTATTTAATAATTGAATCCAATTTCAGTAAAAAATTTTTAACAAATAAAAATAAAAATAAATCAATTTAATATTCGGTGATATATTTTAGAATGTAATATTTGAACTGTGACAATTCGATTTTTTGATATTTTTTTAAAAATTCATCTGAGTTTTCTAAAGCTTTTGAAAAAAAAAATTATATTATTTTTATCATTAAATCATACGTACTGTGGATTATCTAAATGAAATTTAATACATAATCATATTTTAATTTAAATTGTTAATATTCTAATTTTATGCGATTTCACTCTAATTCATCAAAAATCGTATATTTTAAAAATTTATAAAATTTATTTTTTTATTAATTGAATTGATATAAAAAGATGAAATATATTAAAAAATTTAAATTAACTCAAGTGTCTTAGCGTAAAGACTAATGTATCTTTTGATGTTTTTTTAAAAAAAGGAGAATTCTATTTAGACGTTTCTTAGTTTGTGCTTAGTAAATCTGAATTCTGATTTTAAAATTATCATTAGTTGATCATTAGAAACTAGTTTAATGATCGTTTTTAATTCATCTCAATAATACCGTTTTATTCTAGTCATTATCTCAATGATTTTATTCTCCAATAAAAAACAAAATTTTATACTTCTCGCTAGATAAGTAGTAAGTGAAATCGGTCTGAATTTTGTAGATTTAGCATCATTCGTAAAAAAGAAATAAAAATATTTGGATCACATCATACCAAAACTAAATTATAATATAAATTTTTGTGTGATTATTTAGTCGAAATGACTGCTAGCTGTCAGTGCGTTCGATAAAACTAAAAATCACATTTAAATATTGACGTAATCTAATCCTTTTGGGTGTAGCAATCCATTCAAATAAATAAAAATGTGTTTTATCATAAGCGACAAATTTTAATGATTTTTAAACATCTTTATTACTTCCTTTATGTTTCTAAAAAAATTCGACATAGCTCTAAAAATATCAAAAAATATTGAAAAATATTGAATTTACAATATCTAGATGGAATTCTTCGTTTAACCTAGTTTAAGACCAATTTTAATGATATTATTTGACCGAAATTTTTTGTTTGTTGATATTTCTTAGATTGTCAGAAATCGACAACCATCTAATTTAATACATTCAAAAAATTTAGTCAAAGAAAAATATGTAAAATAAAGGTGAGATTGGACGGAACAAAAATATTAACTTTTAGCATTTTACAAGTACTTTTCTTTTGAAATGACATAAATTTGAGAAGCAATTTTCTCAATTTCTAATATACATTATGATGTTTTTAAATTGAAATTTAAAATATGAAAGCATTCAACTAATTATAACGAATATCAAAATAATTCTTTACATAATTCGGAACAATTTTATTCGGTTAGAATTTTTTTGCATTTTACATTTTAGTTGGTCGAAATTTTCAGTTAAATATTCGATTCTGAAATTTCGAAATATGAATCTTCATAATTTTTGTGTTAAAATAATTAAAATTTATTAGATTGACAAAAGAGTTTTTTTTTTTGCTTTTGTTTCCTAAAAAAATTGAAGCACTTTTTCTGATAAGCAAGAAGTAATGAATCACCATTGCGAGCTGTATAGATTAAATTTATAATTATTGCATTAAAATCTTCAATCTGAAGTCCATCAGTATAACGATCATATTATATATGCATATATATTATAATAAATCTTCATTGCCCTCTATATAAATGGGGCTAATTTCAATTTTTTAATTTTCACATTTCCGTTAGTTTTCCGTTCACTTAAATAAGAATGAAAACTAAACTCAAAAATAAATTGTTGCTGAGTGTATGTTAAAAATTTTAATAAATAGTATTTTAGAAAATTTTTAAGAAATTCGAAAAACTTAGAAAATTACGAAGTACTTATATGAAAAGGAGATTCGCAACTAAAATAAAATTTGATTGTTAAAGTAGTCTGATAGTCTAAAAGGGCAGTTCCACGATAAAATCGACAAAAACTTGCATTTTTAAGTGTAATTAATTTATGAATTCAGGCAGTTTCCTGTTTATATCCATCAAATCTCCTAATAATTAGTTAGTGTTTACTTTGAATTTTGCTGCAAGCATAATATAACGGTTAATAGGAGCTAAAACTAAAAATTCCACACAATACTATCAGTTATTCACCATTAGTGACAGTTTTAAATAAACCCACTTTTAAATGTTCTTTTAAATAGTTTTGATAAATTAACTTTACAAGTTCATCAGGTATAAAGGTGTGTTTTTAAATTTTAATTCATCAGCATTTGATTGTCGAAGTATATTTGAATTTATCATTATAATAACTTGGCAAATAAATTATTCTAGGATTCGTGATGACGCTTTTGATAAAAAAAGGTGAAATTTTTTTTGCTTCTAAAAATACAGTTTTAATATGTTAATTGATATATATAGAATTTTTGAATTACATCTTTTATAAAGGATGCTAAAAGAACGTTTTTTTTCAATTTCTTATTAAATATATACGCAAAAGTAGTAATTTAATTTGAAATTAACACAAATTAGAGGCTGTCAACCCAGTAATATCAGCATTAAAAATTATCTTCTTGGCCAATTTGATAAAACGTCGTTCTCTATTTCTGAATGATTAAAGCGGCTAAATTAAATCGAAATTTTTTTATTTTTAAGAATTCAAAATATCAAAATAATGGTTTACTCTTAATGAGAGTATGATTCCATTTCAAAAGTGAACCTTATATTATGGCAAAAAATTAAATTTATTTATTAACAATATATGCATCTTTTGGATAGCAATATTATTATTGCTATTCGAGTCCTTTACGTGCATTTAATTTGAATTCTTCATTGATCAATATTTGGAAGACAAACTAAAATTAAAATAATTTGAAACAGTTATTTTATTTGTAGAACACAACACAATTAGAAACACAATAAATATAAGGTATAATTTAATTAAAATTTTATTCTCTATTTCAACATCGTGCTTAGTTTGCTATTAAATTTTACTTTTTCATTGAAAGATACACCCTTTGAGTTGAATTTAAATTTATTTTTGTTTACTCAGATTGTATGACACAATATTTTATCTTCAATTCAGAAAAATAACTAATTTTCAAACTAATCTGATTCTGATGGTTCACAATAATTGTAGGCTTATTTTCGAAAAATTATTTTATTTTATTTTTTCAATTATATTACATTATGAAGTGCACCTAATTTTTTTTGACTACTTGATTTTTGATTTTAGGTAAAAATAAAATAGTTTTTGCTTAACATAGAAGGTATAAGTGCGCCAAAATTATTTGATGCTGCAAGTAAATACTAAATTATATAAAATAAATTAAAAATAAACTATGTTTATTTTTGAATATGATAAAATTAAAAAAAATTTTAATGAACGTCAGTAATATATTCTATCTTTATCTGCCTAATGATCATCTTTTCGATCTATCTTCATTTCGATTTATCTAAAAATTAGAATTAGTCCAAGACTAAAATTCGAGATTTTAATTGATATTCATATGCGATAATATCTGGTTATTTTTAATTATATTCAATTAATTAATTTAATACAAAATTGGTAAATTTAAAAAATATTGTTCGAATGTTCAAACGAATCGGATTCATATATTTATTGAAATACACCAACAATAATAATTATTCCAAAAAATGATTCATTGTTGAAAAAATTCGGAAATTAAATTTTTTAATAATGATTTAACATCATTATTTTTGAAAAAAAATTTAATAAAATTTATATATGGCTTAATTTTGAGTATTCAAATATATTTAAAATTTTATAATTATATTGTAGAGTTGTTTGAAATTCATAAAATGCATATACGAAATAAAAATTGAAGGTGGCCAAAATTGAATCTTAAGATTGTGCTCAAATTTAATAAAAATTTACATGACAGAAATTTAAAAATGATTATTTGTATGTTAAAGAAGGCGTTTTAAATATTTAAAAGACAATCTGGTAAATTTTAAAATTTAGGCATTTTAACATAAAAAGAGCTAATTTTTGCAAAATAACTATTTCATCTGATTATAAGTTTGTGGCAAATGATTATATGAAGAAAAAGGTGAAGACAAATCAGTCAAATAGATAATTAATGATTGCATTCAAATTTTGTTAAATAACTAATTTTTAGCTTTTAAATTTTCGATAAAATCTTGAAATGATTCAAATTAATAAAAATTTTTATAAGTTTTCCTCTCTATATATCTCTCTATTTAGTTTTTTGTAAATCGTTAAAATTTTTATTTTACCTCTTGTATATTATAAATTCAAAATCTATGTCTTGAAAGTCTTTTTTGCTAAAATAATTTCAACTTTTACTGGCTAGCTTTATTGTCTTAAAAATCATACAAATTTCTCGTTGAATTTACAGCTTTCTTCAATGAATTTTAAGTTTGAAATTCTTGAAGTATCTAAAAATTTGATACTCCTGAGTGTTAAGTTTAATTAATTACAATTGAATTTTTGTCTGCACTTGGAAAGATATAAAGAATGATAAAATTTTTCAATCAAATTTATGCACTTCTCCAACATTTTCTTTAATTACAGATTCGCATTTAAAAAAGAAAAAAATTTCGAATAAATTTTGGCATTGTTACAATTGGTAAATTTTATTTGAAATATGTTACATTGTTATTAATGATCCATATTCATTAATCAATAATTCGTATTTATTTTTCAAGATTGTTTTAAATAATCTGAATATTATATAATTTGAATGCAGTTTTTTTCTAGTTGAAAAAATATTTGTGATTGTCAATTATATTCTATCATTGATTTATTGGAATCAAGAATATATGATTTCGAAAAATTTCGATTCTGGAAAAATAAAACACTTGAATTGATAAATTGTGACAAGAAAATTTATAACATTTAATAATAAATGTATTTGCTATTATTAAGAAGGAAACTGATAAAAATTTATTTGAAATTTGATCAGCTTGAAGTATGAATTTTATAAAACAAAATAGTTGATTAGTTAGTTTGGTAAACCTATTTAGTATTGTGTTATTAGCGAAATTTATAAAATATAAGTCTGACTATTTTTTGATCGAAAGCTTTCTGTTTTCTATTTTGTGAAAGATTTTAAATATTAAAGGAATTTTTTTTTATTGTTTTAAATTGCCTAGGGTGCAAGCCTATGTTTTCTATTTTTTTATTAAAATAATTTTGCTTTCTTTCAATTATATTATGAAAATGATGAGTAAAACTTCCGTTTTAGATTCTTGTTACACTTTTCGACCGCTCACATAATTACTCGTTTTTTAAATTTTTTCTAAAATTTTAAAAATTTGAAAAATCATGCGAAATCTTTTAGGGAAACTTAAACATTTTTTCAAATAAGATTTACTAAATTACACTTAATAATGTTTGAAATGAAAATCAAGCTTCAAAGATGAAATTTTTATGACGTTTTTACTTTATAATGAATATGAGTAAAAATATAAATAAAATTGTATTTAATTTTTTTCTGAAGAAGTTCAATTCGTATTACCAAATCGATGAAGAATATTTTTCAAACTTTAAAGTTTAACTCTAGTTATTTTTTCCATACCAGAAATGAATTTTAAAAGTCTAGATTTTCAATGAATTAATCGGTAGAAAAAGCTTTGTTTTATTTTGAAGAATTTAAAATTTTTTTTGTCTCTATGTTTTTGGACTGTATGCAATTTGAATCTAATAAATAAAATATTCAAATTGCATTAAATTACAAATACCTTCAATTGATACTCTGAAACAAGTTTTGATTGCAAACCATTTCAGATAAAAATAAATCAAATCAAATTTAATTAAATTTGAATGAAATAGCAACAAAATTAATGATATAATTTTTAAATTAAAATTATATGCTAAATAATTGTATGCAAGAAGCTAAATGAATTAAAGCCAGATTGACTTTTATTTAATCAGCTTCTTAGTTTGAATTTGTAAGATTGTTGGTTCAAGTATATATTTAAGAAAAATTTTTTAAAACTAAAGTACTTAAAAAAGTACTTTATTAAAAAATGATGAAAATGATTAATCGGATACATTTAGATTACACGAAAACTTAAGAGGCGATCTTAGGTACGTTCTCTAAAATAAATTTGAAAAATACTTCAAATGAGATAATAATCAAGGTAATCTAGTGAGATAGAATACCTGCTGTCAACATCTAAAATCAAAACATTAATTTTCAAGTACTTGTTTAATTCAATCCGAATGATTTGTCTTCTTTTAACAGGTCAGCTCATTTCAAATAATATTGTGAAACAAACCATTAAATAAATTTAAAAGTTGTTTTTGAAAAAAAAAATTCTTATGAGTAATAAATAATTTATTAACTACCGGTTAATAGCTCTAGCACCTCTAGAAGACCAAAAAAAATACTCTAATTTTTATGGTCTGAACACCTATCATAATTTTTCTTCCAATATGAGCATCAATTAGATTTCAGAGATTTCAATTTGATTAAAATATTCGTTTGAATTGTTTTGATTTTGTTTTTCAAATTACATGTTGCAAATAAAAAATTTGATTTTTTGTTGCTATATTTTAATAAATTTTAAAAATTTCGACTTTTTTTTAAATATTCTTGTAAACTCAATTGACAAATCATAAGAAATAGTATGTTTTCCGATCAAACAGTAAATATAAGATTACTAAGAAAGGTAATGCTGTCAAATTTTTACTTTTGTTCATTTCTTTATTTTGAGATTAAAATGTAAGATTCATTTCGAAAATTTCTATTTCATAAATTCTCAATCAAAAATGATGCAAAATAATTAAGTTTTTTGAGATAATTTTATCTAGAGAATGAATTTAAAAATAGTATCCTCGAAAAAATATGTCTATCTAAATAAAATTTAATTTTTCATTTTAATAATTATATTCATTTTAGGATTATGAGAATAATTTTAGGAGCCAGAATCAAAATTCATTTTTTGAATTAATTATAATTAATAAAATTCGTCAAGAAAAACTACAAATGAATTCTTGCCATGCAAGGATACATTTTATTATCTAGAGAATGAAACTAAAACCATAAAATTTAATCCTAAAAAAACTATTCTTGATACATAAGTAATCAAATTCATAATTGAAAGAAAACACACTAACAAATCTCACATTTTAACAGTGCTCAGACTTTTTGTGATGTCTACATCATTACATGTACGTGCAAACATCTAAATTTAACTGAAATATGGTATTATCTTATAATTAAGAATGAGATTCATTTACTTTCGATTTCGCTAATCATATTATTTTTTGAATGACACATTAAATAAAATTAAAATCATAAGCGACCACTAGTTGTCACGACATTTTTAATTAGAATTAATTTATATGAATTCTAAAAAATAAAACAATTTATCAATTTATTAAATATTTTGAAATTTTTTTTTTCAATTGAAATTATCAATCAGTTTTTTTATTTTTCTTGAACGGATGGGAGTAAATTTTTTTTTTGATTTTGATGTAAATTAATTTACAATTTGTTAAGGCCTTTAAAATATGACAGGTTAGATAAATTATCAGATTTGAATTACAAATCATGCAATTTGTGCATAAAAATTTCCATGAAAATTTTCCGAATAAATGAAAATGAATAATTTTTTGAAACAAAAAACATTTTGTATTTTTCATCATGATTGCATATATATCATTTGAATTGATTAATATAACCAGCAAAAAATTGAATTTTATTTTGACTGGTAGATTTTACGGAGATGTTGAAGTAAAGTTTATCATTATATATTTTTCTTTAATTCAAGTTTAGATATATTACAACAATTACAAAAATAAAATTGCAAAAAGATTAGTAATTGAAGTAAAATTATTCATAATTTTGTGTTTAAGCAATTTGATTATTGCTTTCAAATATTTAAAAAAGAGATTTTCATCTAATAATGATGATTAAGTAATAGAAGAATGAATTTATGAGATAATAAATCTATTTTCTAAAATAGATTTTCTTGAAAAAATTAACTTTGCTACTTTTTTAAGTGTGGAGATTATGCATTAAAAAATGTCTTATCAAGAAACTTTGATAAAAATTTTAAAATTGGTTTTTTGACAGAAATATTTTAGTTTAGTTAGTTGTTTTTACATTAGCGCAAAATAAGATTTAATTGAGGCTACTCCCGACACTGACATAGTGTAATTGAACTAGTTTGTCTTTTTTTATGATACATGATTGTCGAAAAGACAAGGAAATACTTAAAATCACAATTTTTTTTTAATTTATGTTTCTCGCGGTAAGATGCATTTGTTTCAAGATAAAAAAGTATAATGCGCTTATCATATTTAAAAATCAAGTTAACCCTGTTTGACCAAATATGAACATTCTTATTGAAGGTTAAGATCAATCAAAAATCATTTAATACAATATAAATATTACAAATTTGTTTTTCTTTTTTTTTTTGCGACTCATCATTAATTATTATTATATTAAACAAGTATTTTGATGAAACAGATATTTGTGTTTAAAATTATCTTATCATTTCTGATCTTTTTATAAAAAATTGCATATTGAAGGTAATATTCATTTGACATTGCGTAACATGGTTACCGACTTAATAGTATAAAAGTTTTTTCCCAACTTGAGAACAACACTGAAAATTCTGATTTGATCGGTCAATTTTTTTCGAACATTTTCCCATTAGCATCTTTTTTAAAAAAATTTTTCCCAAACTTTTTTTTTCTTGTATTCATCTGTTTGCACTAGGTGCCTATTTGAACGAAAATTTCAATTATTTTAACTAACAAATTTTAAAATAAATAAAATGCAAACTCTAAATTCTAATATTCATATATTGCTCAAGAATTTATTAGGTTTATGCTAGAATTCGAGCCATAAAGAGCTTGCAGTCAAATTAGTTTCAGAACTAATAAAAAATTTTATTAATAAAATTTTTAAAAGTTTCGACCGTGTTTGAGTCGTTTTGATTTTTACTGCATCATATTAATCACCACACGAATGAATTTTAAAATAAAAAAAGAAAAGTAATTTCAAGGTCTCAAAGAATATATTGAGATTAGATAACCAAAGTTTTTTTCGACAATTAAAATTTTATTTTTATTTTTATATTGTCCTCCTCTACGACCTAAAAGAGCTAAAAATTCAACTCCTTGAAGAATCATTGAATAGTTTTCGATCTGCTTTGAATCTAATGATCTAATTAAAAATTTTAAATTTTAATTATTTACTCGCCCGATAACCTGAAGAATAAACAGTTGAAATTATGTGATTATTTTGAATTCATAATTAGATTTAGTTTGAAAATTTTTCTAATATATTGAGAGGCCATGTCGCGTAAGATTTGAAAAAAATAATAAAGAGCTTTCAAAATTTTAGACCTAAAGTCGAATATTTATTAAAGTTAAAAAATTATCTTAAGCAAAATTGTAAATTGCGAATTCTTAAGAATAATAATTTCTTAAAGGTTAAAAAGTGTTTTCCTCTCAATGATCGAAGATTAAGTTGAAATATATGCCAAAGTAGACTTAAGTATTATCTAATTAAATAAAAATTTACGTTTTGAATCTGCTTTTTTTAATGATCACATAAAAAAATTATATTTTTTAAAAAAATAATTACCGGACAACTGAAATTTAGACTTTGGAGCATTTAAACTTCAGTTATGTTTTCATTTGTACACTTACTTATGTACTTATTAAGATCTCGTAATTTCAAACATTAAATGCCTTATACACAATACTCATTTTTAAAAAGCTTCTTTAACAAAGGAAAAAATCAAGTAAAAAAGAAAGTAAATCAAACTTTAAAAAAAAAATTTGTCCAGATTAGCATTAATGAAAAATAAAAAAATTTTTGGTGTAAAGAAACAATCAAATGTGACTGAAATCATACAAATTAAAAAAGTTTAGAAGCATTATCTTCTAATAAGTATAATTTGGAAATATAAGAAGTTTCAAAGTCTAGTGGAACATTTGAACTAAGTATTTAAACGAAGTTTAATTATAAGATAAATTAAAATTAAATTTTAAATCGTTTTGAAATAAAATTTCGTACAAATTTATTTCACAAATTTTAGATTACAAATTTTTTTTTACAATTTTTCATTAAATTTTATTACGAAATAATATTAATTAAACGTATGATTTATTTTTTTATGTCGTAAAGAATTGAAAATACCATTCTTAAAATTTAGAATATGAAAATTGCAAATACTTTTATCAGATTTTGATTTACAATACATTTTTTTCGGATGTACAAAATTAATATTATTAACTAAATGAATGAAACGAAAATCATTTCAGATTTCAAGTTATCTAGTAATTTTTTACTCGAATGTTTATTTCACATTTAGAGTGTGATAGAATAATAACAATTATATCATTGAAAAATAACCTTTTAATTTGTTTTATTGGCTACATAAATTTGAATTGTTATTATTTTAAATGTTTTATAATTTAGGAAGATTTTTTATATACTTGTCTAATGCAAAAACTAAAAATTAATATTTTTATGAGTTGTAGACTTTGTAAATACTACCACTAAAAAATCAATAAAAAGTTACTAATTAAAATTTAAATTTTTTATAAATATTTTTTAAAGTAAAAATTATTTATTTGTAATTTGAACGCATGGTTGCGTCATATTTCAATACTTTTTTAGTATTTGCGATCGATATTAGCAATAAATTCAATCTATTAATTTATTACTAATAAATAACAAAGACCAAATAATTTTTCGCGAAATATATTAACGAAAGGTGATTTGTTAAAAAAATTATTATATAAGACGTTGTTTATTAAAAAATTAGATAATAACAAAAAAAATCAATAATTATTTAGGAATAGATTCCAAATTAAACATTTTTTATTACTTAGACTGATTAAATGAATGATGAATTTTACAAATATTTGTAAATAAAGAAAAAATAAAGAAAGATCGAATCGTCTAAGGCCATTAAACTTACTTTATAAATTCTTATTGCTAAAAAAATTGAAAGAATAAATCTTATAGCTTTATAACATGAAAACGCAAGTCGACAAAGATATTTTTTGTTAGGAGAAACAATCTCACAACTAGTGAAAAAATGCCTGCAGGTCGATCACGATAAAAAATTAGCATTAATAGATGATTAGAAATTCAAAAAAAAAAAGATTCTTTTAATTATCAAAATAATTTTAGCGATAATCAAGTGTAAACTTTTGATCAGATAATTTTTCCCAACTTACGTACTAATTGAGAGTGTTTATTGTTATTTAGATGATATTTTTTTATTGCTAGTTATGACTTGCGTTGCTTCATTTAGTTAATTTAAAAATGATTTCTACCTAAACAAGATAGGTGCCCTATATTTACAAGCGCTTGATCATTTGGTATTTTGAAATTCTATTTTTTTTATTGATTACTAAGAAAAACTAACATAATATGGCTACATATTTTATTCATCACCACTTAGTTGTATAATTTCGAAATTCGGAAATTTTTAAAAACATCATGAATCTGAGATTGAAAAATAGCGGCAATAATTTAGTAACAAAATTATTGTCACAATAAAACCAGACACAACAGAAAAAGTTTTTCAATACCATTTTGCTTAAAATTTTTCTAAGTGAAATCGACTGATTAGGAAAATAGTTCACTGTTTAATCAGAAAATTTCTTTTCAAAAATTTTTGAAAAGTAAAAAAAAAAAATTTTTAGACTATTGTTCTGTTTTTGTTATTAAAACAAGTTGATGGAGAGTTTTTTTTTTAAAAAAGACTTAAAATTGTCAATGTTTAGACGGTTGTAAGCTTAGAAAGTTTTATGAGAATTATTTTCATACAAACAGCTTTTACAGGTGTTTGACTGTGTTCTTGAAACTAATAATTCAAAAAAAAAATTAATTTTTTGAAAATGAATTAACAGGTGAAATTTACAATTGTTTTTTTTTTTTTGAGCTTTTAATTTTTATATACTGATTTTATTTAAAGAATTTTTAGTTAAAGGCTATTTAATCGCACTCAATAGATGCTCATAAACTTTAAAAATAAATTATTCGAATGCAAGTAGTTATTTACCTAGATTGTGTTAGAAAAAAAAAACTTGATTGAATTTATTTGCAGATCAATAGTGTTCAAAGGATTCCGAATAGGGCACAAAAAAAAATTCCTTTCATAAAATTTATTTTCGAAATTTTATACTTTATATTGTGTTTAAAATAATTATTAGAATAATCGAATAAAAATTTGTAAATTTATTCATTAAAATTAGTTTGTTCACCTAAATTTCTTATTAATCTGGTGAATAATTTGAAAATAATTATTTTTCAAAAATCCCATGATAAATTTATTTGAAATTTTATTTTTAAACTTATCTTTCATCAGGCATTTAAAATATCTCGCTCTTTTAACAGGCTTTATTGATTAATAGTAAACCACGAAAATATTATAATTTTTTAAATTCGTTTGATATATCAATAATATTATTAGACTTAATTTATGATTATTTAAAATCTATTATGAATCATTATTTTGAAATTAATAATTTATTTTTTCGATATTTTTAAGGGTTGCGAATTTTTTTTTTCTCAATTTTTTTATTTTACATATCAGTGAATATTTATATTATTTCGAAAAATTATAATTTTATTGGTATTCAATTCTAATTTTTTGTATGCACTTTCAAATCTATTCAAATGAATATAGATAGAGAATTTTAATTAAAATCGTGATCTGGAAAGATAAAAATTTTGCTTTAATTGATAAAAAATTGTAAATTTGTATTGTAAATTTATCTGAATTGATAAATTAAAGTTAAATAATTGTGCATGTAACTTAATGTATTAAAACATTGTTACTCATTACAATTGAATGTTACATCTATAAATAAGTTTATCTAATCTATCACAATAGCAAAATGAATTACCGTTTAATATAAACTATATGTTAATTTCGAAATTTTTTTGGTGAAAAAATTAAAGTAACTTTTTTTTACACTAAATTTTATTAGAATTTTTTTTCAAAATATCATAACAAAAGGATATAAAATTTTTAGCGCCCCCAAAAATTTCTATTTTAGTAAAAAATAATAAAAATATGAAAAATATTCTTTATAAAAATGGTCACACATGTAGTCATTCAATAGTTCATTTTTTTCCATTTACATATATTAATTCGTCATTCAATTTAAAAGTGTTTTGAAAAAGTTAATAGCGAAATTCTATCACGTTCCCTAAAGAAATTGAAATTAAGTAGGAGAAAACGGATATTTTAAATGACTAAATATCAAGTAAACAAAAAAATGAAAAAAATAAAATATGATTGACTAAAAGCCATAAAATATATATTATTGCTCTAGAACGCCTCGAATATTGTCATGATAGAAAACATAATAGAATACAGGCTAGAATTAAAATCGATATATTTTTAGTTCACGAATCATGTAGAATGTATCGCTATCAATTAATTAAAGGCGGAGGTTCAAAAATTTTTTGACGTACAATTTAAACATTATTCTACATTAGTAGATAAAAGATGTAATTTTCTTCGAATCATAAAAAGCCATGAATTAGCAATATCATTTTATGGTAATTATTACAAAGATAAAAAATAAATCAATATGACTAGTCCAAAAATAAATATTGTCATTCGGAGACAATCAAAAAACGATTAAATAAAAATTGAACAAGAAAATGAAAAAAACGAATCTGTTCATCAAGTTTATGTAAATAGTATAAACTTAAAAGATTTATAATTATTGAATTTTTCGAGAAATCATTGCCATTGATTTAAGCTTTTGTATACAAATTAATTCGACAGAATTGGACCGATTGAATTCTTTATTAAAAAATGTGATTCATCAAAATTAGAATCTTTCTATGAAAAAATTGACAACTAAATCTATCCGCTTTATTTGTTGTTTATTTTTAAAAGTTCGCTGCATTGTTTTCAATTTGAATAAAATTTTATCGAGTTTTTTGACTTGCGAGTATTAGTATTGAAAGAGTAGACCAAAATAATATGTGATCTTCAAAAATGCGAAAAATTTTTTATTTTGTGTAATAGTAGAGAAATTTTTATAAGCTATCAAAATATAGAAATTTAGATATTGAATCAATTAGCAATTAATTATCATAATTCATGATTCATAAGAAATTTTTTTTCCTTGTTTTATTTTTACCATTGCGATTATTAAATTTATTCATTTCAAAAACTCAACCCATCAAACAAATAATATTTAAAAAAAAAAGAATTAATTAGAATTCGATTCATATCATATTTATTGAAATTTAAATAAATTAATAAACAAAAATTTTGCAATCTGAAGACAAAAAATAATTTTAAAAATATATGAATAAATTTTTAATGACAATTTGAAAAACAAAATATTTTTTTTTATTTATGACACTGTAATGTGTTTGATGAAATCACTAAATTTATTTAATATGAAGCTGATTGGACATGATAATAATTTTAATATTTTAAAAATTTTTTTGGTTATATTCAATAATTTTAGCATCTTGAACAATCTATATATTTTCAAACTATTCATTGAAAATTTATTATATTTTTAAATTATAACTAAAGATAGTTTTTATTACATAGTAGTGATGTATGAAATGATGAATCACAATAAAATTTTTGATGTAAAAATTTCGAGTTTTAATTGCAAAATTGTCAATGCAATATGTTTGAATATATTATTCAAAATATTGAAATAAAAATTTATTTATTTAGAATTCAAAATTGAAAATTTTATAAATTAAAAAATTTGGAGACTAAAATCAAATAATTATTATTGATACATTGGGGTAAATCATTGGGAGGAACTAATAGAGAAATATTATTTTTCTAAAATGATGCTTCAGAAATTTAATGGTGTTGAATCAATATGAGAATTGAGCACGGGCTATTCTTTATTTTTTTTTTAAAAATCTGCATCGGACTCATATTTTTGGTTTTCAGACACATTAGGCTATAAATAATGAAAGTTATAACTACATATTGAATCGACAACAACTATCAAGTGAAAATCGAATAACCTTGATTATTATTTTTTTTTTTATTTAAAAAACTGCATATTCGAAACGCCAGGTGAACGCAATTTATTTCTGGAATCCACAGCTTGCGAAATGAAAGTTATTTTATTTAAAAAGATTCTTGAAGTTTAATTCGTAAAATTCTGTAAAATTTAATAGGAATTTTTAGACACTATCTAGACTGAGTTTCATTGAATTAAAGTCGTAGTCTTTTTTCTATTTAATTATTTTATTACGGGAAAAGTAGCAAACCACACGCACGAACAGAAGATCACCTGTTGTTTGTTTAACCGTTATATGGTGGAATTTTTTTTTTGTGTATGAAAAATTTCAACGTTTATTATAAAATTCTACTGAATAAAATGTAAAAATACAATTTTTATATATTCTTGAGTTAACCAGGTTTAGAACTTAAGGTATCATATGATTTATTATATTAATTAATTAATTAGTTTCAAATGATTACTTATAATTGATCATTTTATTCAGATGGCTTAACTGTTAATTGACTTTTTGCTTTAAAATTCAATTTTTTAATTATCCAACAGGTGATAGTTATAATTAATTAATAATTAATTTGTGAAGATTGAAATATCAGTTAAAAATAAGTCATAAATCCTATCTTCAAATAATCGGTATGTTTTAGATAAATGATTATAACTTCCTAAAATTATTGATCGTGATAATTTGTCAAGTATTAATTTATAATTTTTACAAATTCATTGAATGCAAATTCGAACTTGTTTTAATTCGTGTATCTTCAATGTTAATTCTATTATTAGAATATTTAAATGAAACGCCCTTTAAAAGCTTTCAACAACACAACAGCTGATAAAAAGACAAAAAAATATTAGAAAATATCGAACGGGGCGCTAAACTATAAAAAATAAAGACACCAATGAGACTCGTTTGGAGTAAACATGATGAATGAAATATTAAAGTCACCGCAGTTTTGTGAATCTTTTTAATTCACGATAAAGAGACATTGGTGCACACTTTAATTGAATATTGAATTTTATACGCCTAAAATTTATTCATCGTTCTCTAATGCTCTTTTTTTTGTCTAAAGTAAAAAAAAAATTTTATTTAAATTCAAAAAATTCTAGTTATCATAAATTGCTAAAAAGAATGAGTAACGCCATCTAATCTGTTTTTCCACGTAATTCGCAACAAAATTAAATTTGATATGCGACTACACTGTGCATTTTATGTTAATATGTCAAAAAAAAATTTCGATTTTATTTGTAGCATATTCAATATTATCAAAAAATAATAAATGAAAAATAAGCAATAATCAAGATTTTTTTACTCACTTTTACGAATATTCATTGCAAGCAAAGGCTGTTTTTGTTTATACACCTGTTATTTTAACGAATCATTTTAAAGAATTATTTTCAATGTTTTAATGAATCAAATTATTCAAAAGGGTTTTATTTTCATTTTTTCGCTAAAATTTTTTTAACTTTATAAATTTCTATTTCGTAAAATCTTGAACTTCACAATAAATGATGATCAATTTTCTTATATTTTAGCCTCATACTAAATAAATTTTTAAGTTTATACTATTTACATAAACTTGATGAACAGATTCGTTTTTTTCATTTTCTTGTTCAATTTTTATTTAATCGTTTTTTGATTGTCTCCGAATGACAATATTTATTTTTGGACTAGTCATATTGATTTATTTTTTATCTTTGTAATAATTACCATAAAATGATATTGCTAATTCATGGCTTTTTATGATTCGAAGAAAATTACATCTTTTAT
>BLXL01010113.1:0-27912 GCA_023170135.1 Acarapis woodi
TAAATTCGCACACTTCGACCCCTTACTCAATTTTTCGAAATGCATTCAAACTCATGTAATGTCTTATTATTTTGTAAATAACCACCTATGGAGCTTTGAAGTGATGTGTTGCACAGCAGTCGATATTTTTCAATAATTTCTTTTAAACAGAAGCATCCCTTGAATTTCACATTTATTTGAGCTGTTTTTACTTAAATATTTATAGGCTCATTAGAGCGCGAGATATTTTTACATTCAGTCTTTGAATTTCGCAGATTTAGTAGATCTAGTGCATCAAACATTCGTTTATTCTTTTTAAAAATCTTAATTCAAAGTTATTATTTTTATACTTGTAAAAAAAATTATTTAAAAAAAAATAATCACTCACAATTGTCGTACAATATACAATATGCATACCTTCCTTATTTTGGGGTTTTGGGGAGAAAATCTGAAAATCTACATTCTCTTGTTTTATTAACTTGTTGACTGCTGAGTTGAAAAGTTTTGAACTTTTAATTTTTTTAGTATTCATATTTTTGCTCCCTTCAAGAATACTATTTTTTGAATAATTTTTCTCTTTCATATTTTTTCAAATTACTTTCTCTTTTATCTGATTGAAAATTTTAAAAATTTCATCATATAATTATGTTGAATTCGGCAAAGATTTTTAGATAAACTAAAATTTATATATATAATAAAATTGATCTAACAAGTTAAGAAAAAAAAGTTAAAAAAGGCATTTAAAAAAATTCGATTATTAAAAATGTATGTTAATTTAGATGAATTGGCTTTTTTACTTAAAAATTTTTTCTCAATGAAAATTAGAACGAGTAAATGTTAAAAAGGAAATTCAGAATTTTAAGTGATCTTTTATTTTAACTTTAATTTTCGAGTAAAAATTTTTCAAATAAAACGACAGATAGATATAAAAAAATCATTTGTCAAGCATACTTGGTTGAATTGTTTTCGAAAAATTATTAAAGATTCTCAGTCAAAGTTGACATTTGAATATTATAATAAAATCATTGGAGATTTTAATAAATTTTTTTTAACTTTTAATATCATTTTTAGAAATAAATGATTTTAATAGAATGCATTATATATTTATCTGATTTCATCTGAATTATTCTCAAGAATTTATTTTAAACTTTATTGATATATATATATATATAAATTAGATTTCTAAATGAAGTCATAGAATTTTTTTAAAAGGCTTGAACATTAATTTTTACAAAGTTGCATTAAAAATCTTGCCACTTAAATTAGCATACTTTATTTATCTCTATATTACACGGGCTATTTCATGAAGCGCACCTTCAAATAAATTACTTGCATCTTAGGACTTTTCCTCTTGCTTATTTTATGAGTTTTTCAGGTAATATCACTTTTTAGACAAGCGTATATTTCAATTTGAAAACTTTTAAACATAAAGTTGCAGATCATTAGGCACATGAAACAATTTGATTTCGTTTCGATTTGCAGCTTACTTATTCACTTGCACCTAATGATGCTTCTCGTTGATGATAATAAACTAAGGTTGATTTATAAATATCTTGATACTTTAACTAAAGAAATAATTCTTTTTAAATTAAATTTTCGTTATAATGTAGATAAAATTTTTTTTTGTGTTTAATAACAAGAGATTTTTTCAAAGCATCACATTGTCCTTCTAATAAAATATATTTTACAAAACCAATAATATATAAATGCAATGAATTTAAAAACTTTTATTAAACAAATTAATAATGATGAATGTAGTTAATAAATTCAAAGAATTTTTTTATTACCTAATTGTTTCTGTCCTCTTTTAGTTCTAATGACACTAAAAATCATCAGAATAATGTTAGTTTGTGCCTCGTTTATTAACTTGGCTAATTTAACTTTACTTATTATAATTTAAAATAATTTTTTATGATCTGCAAATGGTCTTGAAGTAGTATAATTTTACTTGAAAACTCGAAAAACTAATGACCTGTTTCTATTAATAAATTTTTTTTCAATGTTTAGACCTTGATATTTTTCCAATCTTTTCATTTTGATAGCCTTTGAAAATTTTTGATTTACAGAGTATAATGAGAGAAATTTGTTATTTTTGAAATTTAATAAATTAATAATAAGAAAAAATGTGATGCGCAGATGACATTTTTTGGATAAGTTCATTCGAAATTTCAAATATCCTTAGTATTTAACAATTTGAGTTTTTAAAGCCATTAGGTTGCTATAATTCAAATTTAGTTCTTGAAAAAAAAAAATTCTACAAACTATGTTTACTAGCACATAATCGTCGTTGAAAAAGCTTATTTTGCATTCATAATTTGAATTCGAATCATTTGGATTCAGATTATAATTTTCAAGTTGTTTTACAGTTATTTACCTAATTGCAGCTAGCCGATTTTACAGAATTTGAGTTGGTTTGGCATTTTGATTTTGCTTAAGTTAATATCATCTTCAATCATTTTTTTAGGTTTGTTTGTTTAAAAGACTCAAATAGATTAAGTTTCGAAATATTATTGATATTTGCTTTTTAAATGATTATCGTGATTCATTTAATGAAGCTTTCTATGCCTTTTGGAAAAAATTTCAAATTTATTTTATAAAAATTCAATATCAAATAACTTTGAAACATGTTAGTAAACATAAGACATGGGTTTTTTTCAAACCTTGGGGAAAATTAAGTCGCAACCCATACAAAAAACACATATATTTTGATATATAATTCGCTAATTATATTGTCCAAATTACATATTTTGATAACGCCCGATTATAACTTGTCAAACGATTTATGAAAAAAAATTAAGAATATTTCTTAAAATTTACGGTACAAATCAGCGGGTGCCAATTAGAAATAAAAATATTTCAAATCCTAAAACAAATGAATACTTAGAAGATAAGCATTTATTTGTTTTATTTTAAATTGTTAAGGAAATTCATATTTGATTTTTTTGAAATTTAGGTTAAATTTGATTATGATCATTGGCAATGATATAATTAATAGAAAAAATGGAAATCAGGGAAAAACGATGGACAAAAAACAAAAAAATTATTATTTAGATGATCAAGGATTGAGTCTAAAAATTTCCAAGGTAAATTATAAAACGCGCGAATAAAAAAGTTTGCAGAAAACGATGTAACATCACAAGGGAAAGTAATAGTAGTAGTAATGAGTGCTATAATGAATAATAGCATTTATTTACACATTACAAGTCTTAATTTTATCGATTTTGTGCCTTTCTTAATTTTTTAAATTTTTTCTATTCAAAAAATCCAATTACAAATTGGAAATTTAAATTTTTTAAAAGGTTTTGACCTGAATTGAATTAATTAATTAATTAAATCAAATGTAAGGTATTTTTGGATGAACATTTGCTGCATTTTAATAAATTTATAAGTAAACCAATATATAAATCATGTGTTTATAAATCAAAAAATCTCAAAACGCTAATTTGGCTTTCACTTTGAAATATATTGGCTAACTATATGCCAGTGTTAATTTTTTAGTATTTTGATTTTCAAATTATAAGGTATATTATGATAAATAATTAAAAAAAAAAAAACGCTTATTTTTTCCTTTACTCAAAATTTCAAGCAAATTTTTCAATGAATATGATCTTTGTACCTAATTAATCCCGAATCAACAAATTGTGTTTCGAAATATTTCATTACGATTAAAATTATTCAGAACTTTTCAATTTTCATAATTTTCTTTGTGACACATTATTAGTTTTATAATCTGTCTTATATTTCACATATATCTAAATAAATTTTATTGTAATTAAAATGTAAAATTTTTATATTCCCTGTTGCTCAATTATTTCGAGTGGTTTTCGTGCAAAGCAAATCATTTCAAATTGTTCTGGGATACTTTTCACAGATTCTCACAGTAAAACATTTAGTATGCACTTAAAAAAAAATTAGAATTTAAACATGCTAATTAGATGATTTGAGCATTCAAAAATTTCTATGACTCAAGTCGTAGTTTTTTGAAAAAGAACGACACCACGGATTACGATTTATTTTTGCAATTTATTTTTCTATCTTAGTTTTTCTTTTTTGGTTATTAATCAACTCTTAAGTGGTCAGATTTTCATCTTTAATCAGAGATTTTTTTTATTGAACTTTTTATCATTTTCTGGTCTTTTTTAATGTTTGGCACATATATTTATATTTTTTATGTGCAAATGTTTTGTGCCTCTGTGAGAGTGTAGAATTCAAGTGTGAATGATGTATCTGCATTCAGGTGTCTATTTAAATTATAATTAATTGCTTGTGATTTAGAAATTTTTCAAGGAAATCGGAGTATTTTTTACATTGAAGAAGAATTCGTATCCAGCAGTGCTCTAAAACGCATACAAGGAGTTACACAATAAATCTAATATTTTAAAATAATCACCTGTTTTTATTTGTCTGATATTTTCTTGAATAAATAATTATATAATAAATAAATATATAAATAAATATATTTCAAAATCCATCTAATTTTGGTATATCTCCAGACTAAAATCATTCTTTATCATCAGATTATACTTAACAAGTATATATCGTTATGAATGATTACTCTTTTCTTATAAATAGTCATTATTTTTAGACATTCATTTGATTGTTTCAAATAATTACATTTACTATTATAATTTGTGAATAATTTTTGTCTACTAATGTATAAAAATTTTTATATTCATTTACAATGGAATAAATGTATAAAAGTATAATTATATAAAATAAAAAAAAAGAAATGATTTATCGTCAAAGTTGGGATTTGCTTTAAAAATTCCAGGCAAAATTTTTTTTATAAATTTATCGTCTTTATGAAATGTCTATATAAAATATCTATGCATAGACATTCTTATTTGTATTACTAGTTCATTGATAATTTTAAAGATTAGTATATTTTATATCGTTCGAAATGTATTAAAAGCGATAAATAAGCACTTGAAATTTTATTTTGATACTCTTATAAAATTATGATTAGAAATTTAAATTTCATTTGTTACTAAAAACTTTTCATCAAATATCGACATGGTGTATCATGATTCGGATTAGTTATGAATTATTTATATATTTTTTGTATCAATAAAATTTGAAGAGTTCCCTATTTAGATTATGTATCTTATGAGCTTATATTTAACAATTACTGATCAATATAGGTTACAATTCTAAAAAAGAAATGACATAAATCTTTAGTTAATTTACATTAATATTTAGTAATTACTATTCACTATTTTTATAAGAAAAATGTAAAATACTATACATACATCATAATATATATATGGATGCTACTATAGTAGATGAAAATTTTTATTTTTTTCACGTAATTTATTTTATAATTAATAGAAGTTATATTTCAATCAGCACTATATTTATAATAATTCAATAAATGGGAAATAAACAATTAATCTATGAGCGGATATTGAATGACTTTTTTGACAATGCATCTTGAAATGTATTGAATTAGTGCATGAGATTTAGCTATTCGAAAAATAAATTCTGTGAAAATTTTAAAAGATTCTCATTCGTTGAAGAATGATATATTATCATGATACAAATAAGCTGATTAAATGAATTTTAATACTATTTATTATGTCATTATTAAGCTATTCAAGAATTAATTTAATTTAATTTCGACCAATAGTTAAATTCAATATTTTACTATTCATTTCATCACTTATCTTTTTCATTGAATATTATTCAATGCATAATATTTAATAATAAGCATATAGCCAATTTTTATGATCTTTTAATAATTAACGACTAATAATCAAATCAACGACTTTTCTATTATACGAAAATTTTGTTTGCCGTCTTTGTTTAGTTTACTTAATTTATTAAAAATTCAATTGAAAAAAGATGCTGAGGATTTATTTTTATTTAATATTCTCACCATCATTATTATTATTTCATAAATTTTTACCTTGACTTTCATTCGTGAAAAAAATTTGACTTTACATAATTTATTTTATAGTTATTACCTGTTTCTCTTAAGATTTCTTTCAAAATAAACACAGTTCTTTGTATCTTCAAAATTTTTCATTGATTTTTTCTGTAAATTTGATTTATATGTTCAATAGTTCTTTTTCTTGAAAAAAAAAAAAAATTTTGAGTCCTTGATTCACAATTTACTTATGATAGAATTCGTTTTAGAAAATATCTACAATTTCTTTGTTCTTAAATTCATTCTTATTTCAAGTTTTTTTACACTCCATCAGATTTCTATTTGAATTCGTAAAATATCTCGATTTATTTAAAAATTTACGAAAATTTTTTTCGTCAAAAGATTGTACTTAGTTTGAAAAAAACAAGAATTTTTCCATTAAACATGAACATTGTCATTTGCATTCTGACTAGTTTCAATGCTGTTTTAGAAATCGCTTCATTAGAAAACAACATTTAGAACGAATCCCTCGTGTGAGTAGTACATACAAAGTAAGCGATTCCGTAACAAACGCCACTTTCGACTTAAAATCTGACACAGACTAGTGCATATACAGTTTGCATAATCTGCGAAATTCGACACTTGATGTCTGGACACATGGTTTGAATGCAAAAATAGTTTTGCAACAATTTCCAAAAAAAGCCGAATTCAATTCTGCACTTTATAATGTCTTTCAAGGGAAGAATTTCGGTATGATCCAATGTTTGAAAAAAAAAACACAATTGCTTACATTATAAGATCTAAATACTATATTTTTTCATTTACACGTTGATTCAAAATTTCTCTTCAGAGAAAATTTTTATTTAATATTTTTTTATTCTCAATTGGTGAGTATCAGTTTCTGGCATTTCGAGTCATCATGTTAAGGCACACAATATACAATTACGAGCACAGTTATTTAGAAATGTAGTAAACACATTGTACATATTTTAGATTTAAGTAAATTGTACTGAAGTAAATTTATTCTGAGCGACTATATTACAATTTAGAATTTTATTACATATAGCTTTGATATTCAATCGCCTAACGTGATTAGAGTCTCTTAATTTGAAAAAAAATAATAATTTTGCAAAAAAAAACACATCTTTATAGTTCTTCAGTAAATATTTTTGTCTCAGAATATATCTTTTTTTTTTTTTTTGTAGTTTTTATAATTTTGCAAAAATTTTTAAATGCTAAAAATAATGAATGTAGTTCAGCATTTAATGCATAAAATATGTACTTCTAACCGCAATCGAAAATGTCGTTAAAATCATCTTCAAAATGAAATATTTTTATACCTTGCTCTAATATTAAAATCTTTTTTTTGATAAAGTGATGATGGTGGTAAATTACGAAGATGTTTTCTAGTGTTAATTCAATATAAATAATTATATATATTGAATAGTTATGCACTCAAATAAGCAAGTTTTTATAATCATTTGAATTCATTTTATGTACTTATTAGCAAGTAGTTTTGTCGAAAAATAGTTGAATGTAAAATGTATTTTAACTATTGAGCAATAAGGACTCCATTCATTTAAAATTATGAAAATCTTGACATTAGTTTGGGCATTCGATTTATAAATTGCATGTCACTAATATTTTAATTTAGGCAATATGCTAAGTACTACTTAAAATCTATAACTCAATGGAGATTACTTTGATCTCTACTGCATTATTAATACAATATTTGAAAAACCGAATTTTGAAGTACTCATCGTTTTTTTTTTTCGAAATTAACTAATACCCAATTCGTTAATCGTATTAAAATAGCTTAACTAGATCTTCTTCTAATATATATATATATATGTATATTTTTGAATCTACACTTTATATTACTTTTAAATATTTTTCTTTTTTTTTAACATTTAAAATGTATTATATCAACTATGAAAAATTTTTTGAAAAATTAATAATTTTAATTAAGAATAATTTTGAGCTTTTCAAATTTCAGATAAAAAATTACTACACCTTTTAAAATTCCATTAATGTGATTATTAATTTTTTTCAACGGACCAATTAACCGACTTTAGAATTATCATATGGCATCACATTATTGTATATTTATTCTTAACACACATATTTATTGATTCTTGTCTGCTTACTATTTATTTTTAGTCATATTTCTAAAAAGAAAATTTAACGCATATTATTCATGCTCGATATATATTGAAAATAATAAGTACTTCAAATATATTTCGTTGGTCGACTTCCTGTTCTTCATAATCGACAAGTGATTTAATCCGTTATTCTTCAAAAAAAAAAAAAAAATACTCAATAAGCTATAACTAAACACAAAAGATGCATCGACGAAATTTTTAATTCAAATAAAATAAATTCTTACCCAAACCTTATGTACAATTTCTGATAACAACATATATCTAGATTAAGCTGATAGATGAGAAATATACTTTGTTCATAAAGCAATTATAATTTTATTTATAATAGTAGTCTGTGTATTGAACTAAAAATTGTACTAAAAATTGTACTAAAAATTGTACTAAAAAGCACTTTTAAATTGAATTCAACATATGTTTCAATATTCTTAAATTTCACGAGAGTATCATATGCTTTTATTGAAAATTAGTCTGGTAAAATGATTTTTCGATTTTTCAAAGAGTTTTCTCATCCTGAAAAAAGCAAATGAACAAAAAATATTAATCGGAAATCGGCAATTTTAGTTTTAGCAACTAGTATTTTTCACAATAGTAATTTTTTTAATAAATGTATAGATATATTCTTATTATAAATTTTTCCTTCAACACGAAATTGTATTCGAAAAGAAATTCATTCTCATAATTGGAATTTTTATTTTTTTACTTTTTGTAATAATGTACAAAATAAAAAAAAAAAAAATCAAAAACACGTTTAAATGCCAATTTGTTGAGTCTAAATCAGCCGTGGGCATTTGGCTATTATCTAATGATATTTTTTTAGATTTGACTAAAAATTTTTGACATAAAATAATTTTTTTTTCCAACAAAACATCTCACTGCCAGGCATGATAGATTCTATTCAAAGAACAGCGACAATCAGTCAAACTATTATTTATCCAATTTACAAGACAGAATTTTATTTCGATAATAAAGTTTTAAGTTTTAATATTTTTTCTTACATTAAACTAGGCTTTAACTGCAGGCTAATCTTAAACTTTAACTCTTCAATGCTAAATTTTGACTGTAATTTTATGACTTGAATTGCATTACTTTGAACAAAATAAGCTTTAAATTTTGAGTAGTAAAATCTAACGGAAATAATAAAATTTGGGAAGATAAAATAAGCAAAAGATGCCAAAAAAATAAAAGATGTTGGAAAAGAAATTTGGTAAAATAAATCGAGAACTGGTTGACCGTAAAATTATTTTACAATAAAATTCAATAAAATAACCTTAGGTCACAGTAAAGTAACCATAGTAATCGCGCCTACGCTGCCTAACTAAACATTCGAAATTGAACTTCTTCAATAAGCGATGACATCTCACTTGTTACAATGACTTTTAGAAAAAAAGACTCAACTCGCATATTTATCTACGTTTTTTTAGAATATATTATTTTATTACTTCATTCAAATAATTATTAAATACAAACTAACAAAAAAATTTTTGAATTAAGTTGCTTTTGTATTTTAATCTGATTAAATATAATTCAAGCCTAGAAGATTTAATCTGTACAATAAAATAACAAAATTTTAGTCGTTTTCTTCTTGCTTCAAAAGCGAATTTTATTCTACCATTCAAAGGCCAAATAAAAAAGTATTATATAAAAAATTTTCTTATTTTCGAACATTTTATGACTTTCTCTGCCCAATTAAGAATTTTTTCGTCAAATTTAAATATTTATATAGTGTTAGCGAATTCGTAATTCAATTTTAAAATCTCCAAGAGTATCTAAGATTGCCACTGTTTTAAAATCAACATCTCTTGAATTCAAACACTCTTTAGAAATACATTCTTCAGTATTGTATTACATTATCCTAAGTCAAAATCATTTTGAATGTCTTTATTGCCTTCATCAATCCTAATAATATGCGGCGGTACATCAAAAGCATCAAATAATTTAACTATCTTTGCTTTCGCCACTTAAATAAATATACTTTTTGAATGTACATATACACGTGATCTTTTGTTTCATCGGGTGTATACATTATCTTATCTTTTTATTTTACATTATATAGCCTTTTTCATTATTTTATTAACGATTTAGATAAATAAAAAATGGCTATAAATATAAAATTAATTTTTAACAGCTTTAGATAAAATAATATTTTGATTTTATAACTTAAAAATGTATTTCTTCAGTGATTATTCCATCAGTATTTTTTTTTCAAAATAATTTTAGGTTAGAACATTTAATTTCTGTGCTATTTAGAAATATCTATTGGCAATTAATGAGAATTCTCAACACATATCTTGTTAGCTATCATTAACATCTTATGTTATATAACTTATGGATGAAGTGAAATATTTTTTGAGTGCATCATTTCATTATTTTTTTCATTTCAGAATCAGTAGCGTCTTTATTGGAAAATTCGAACTTATTTATAAAATTCTATTTGATAGCTAAAATCTATTAAACTTGAGGTGAATCAACATTGTACTTTTAGTAAGATTAACAAAAAAACTTTTTCAGTTAAAGATGAGTTGCCCTGATTAAACGGCTTGTTTTTTTTCACTTATCTCCCAAGTGACCAAAAAACACCATCAACAAACAAAAGCTAATGAAAAACGACTGGTCAATGCTTCAGCAAAGAAACGGTAGAAAAATTTTAGTTTATTTTAGGATTCATCTAAGAAACTAGAAAGACTTTTTATTTCGGTCTCTCGTAAAACATCTATTTTATAGTTCGATATAAATTTAATATACTGAACTAACCTTATGAAATTCTAGAATCAGTTTAAATATCTATTCATATCCACCTTGGGATTTATATTCTTTTGCTTTTTACTATTCGTCACCTTCATCAGTTTTATAAATTTTTTTTCGCAATTAATTTGAGCGTCGAGATTTGCACTTTAGTCTTTGTTTTATCTTTACAAAATGTACTTTTTCTAATTTATTAAATATTATGCATAACATATACTGATGCATACGTATTTTTAGTATAAATCTTAGCATTTATTTCATACTACTTCATTATACTGTGAACAAGTCTATGCCAGAGCTATTTTATGAATACTATTCATTATTTTTCAATGCTTAACCATCAAATTTTCAAATTTTTTTTACTTCTATAAAAGATATCTGGTAGTATTTTAAATAATTAGCGATTGATTGAATAGCTTTAGAAAATGGTTTTTTGAATCTCATTTTATTACTATTTATATGTTTTGAATGTCAACTAAATCGCATACTTATCTCAACTACTTTAAAATAAGTATTTTTACAGAAATTTCTAGATTAAAATATAAGCGTGTATTTATATATACAGAATCATTAATGTAAAAAGTCGCATATGCAATAAAAATTTGCACATAATTTATATTTGCACACTATTTTAGTTCGTATATTTTTTGATTTTAATTCCAAAATTTTTTTTTCTAATTTTTCTTTTATTTTTAATTTTTAGGAAAATTTTCTCCATTTATAACCATCGATTTTGATTATATTTGTTTATCAATATGATGAGCCTTATTGTCGTTCATATATCTAATTTGCATAGTTTTTTTTTTGAAACTTTGAAAGGGTAACATATAAGCTCGAAATTAATTCAATTTTAGTTTCGGATAAGAAAATTAATGGGCTCTAATGAGCATACTATTATCTCATTTGAATTGAGATTTTGACAGATTTGATTATCATGTGATTTTCTCTAAATTTCGAATTTCAAATTTTTCTTGTTCTTTATGAATAAGTTTAATCGTTGTAAAAATATGAATCATAGTTTACGAATTATCGTTAATTTGATTTTTTAATGCCTAGAAAAAGATGAAAAAAAAATCAGACTAAAAAAAAAAATTTCTATAGGTCTCATGATTTTTAATGTGTTTGGACTTTTCAAATTTTTTTAGTTCGGTTATATGTGCTAAAAAAAGATAGTTGCTAATTTAATTTTAGAATATTTTCGACTTGATAAATAAATTTGAATTGTCTACAGCGATTTTTAGGTGCTGAATAATTCTAATATTTGATTAAAATTTTAGAAATTAATATTTGCCCCAAAATCTTAAAAAAACGATTCTAAGCCTCGCATAAAAATATGAAATTGAGAAAAGTATTCATGAATACATTTTTTTTTTCAGATTCATAGATATTTTGAATAGATTTATCATAAAAGTTTTAATGAATTCATTTAATATGAAATCAAATGAAAGTCATTAAAATAAATTTTTATAAAATATATGGATTTATAAATAGTTTCGAAGCAGATCAGATATTTTTTGAAAGGTGAAGAAATTATCGAAATCGTAAAATTATCTAATTTTTTTAGATTTAGATTTAAAAAAACGCAATTTGAATCTAAATTATTTTATTTATGTTTTTGAAAAAGAAAAATTAATTCTTCGAAAATACTCTAGATATGAAGTAAAAAGTCAACTTTGCGAATTTCTAAATAAAAAAATTCAAATAAACTTTGATTCAAAATTGAGTACGATTATTGAAATCCGTTTCCCCTTTCATAATTAAACCTATTAATGTATTTGTAAATTTTGTTTCACTATTAAAATAAGTTCTTCGTAACCTTCCAAAAAATAAATTTTTTTATGATTTTAATGAATACATTTTTAAGTTCATATTTATTTTTTTGGTTCTCTTGCCTTTGGAAGTAGTATATTTGAATATATATTTGAACAATCTACCGTTTTTCTAAATTTTATATTTATGCACTAATGTGATATTTTCAAAGAAAGCGTCTTATACTTTGAATATGAAAAAATTTATGAGATGTGCGTAATCAAACTCGAAATTTACCAAGATATATAGAAAATTTATAATCTAAATTTACATAGTTTTTTTATTATACAAAATTTTGTTTTTTTTTTTTTTTCACTCAACTTTGTGTTCAGGAAAATACGAGTTCTTTATGTTCATCGTAAGGGTATCAGATCACACAATATGTATAATCTCGCATGATTCCCAGTTTATAAATAATAATAAACTTATTGCCTCGTATCATAATACTTGTGTGCTATATTTTTTTTCATCATATTTTTTTTTTTATTTCATTGGTCAATAGCATTTAAGTATTAATAACATTTATTCATATGTAAAATTTTCTACTTAAAATGGTCAAACATTTTTTTTTGAATAAAAAACTGAAGAATAAATTTTACATTGGCACTCTCAATTACCATGAAATTCGCATTTGTCTTATTGCCCTTTTTTTAAATTCAAACTTTTTCCGTTTTCTTTTTTGTTATTTTTTCGAATGTCTTTTTCAGATTATATTGAATACACAAATAATTTTTTTCATGTTTTTGATTCCTTATTTTCTATTATATATATTATACTATCAGTATTTGCGCTATAATTTAATCTCCTTCTTGAATTTTGCATCAATGGACTTTTTGCCTATCAAATGTTCAATATCAATATTACGTATTATAATATACTTAATGCAAATATATAGTCAACTCTCATTAATTTAATCTGGATTATGACTGTTGATTAGTATGATCTCTGGTGTATCTTTTACCACACAATGACTTTCAATCAAACTATTTTATGTTTAAAGAACATAACTCTAAAGATTCCTGTTCGTAAAATCTACCAGAATGCACTTTATATCTTGTATTTGATCGTTTTCCTAATAAAATGTTTTATAATAAATAAAAAAAAAAAAGTCATTTCATGATCAAATTTTTGTGTGTGTTTTTATCATGTTAATTTCTTTTTTCCAACCAACTGACCTTTCATTGCCTCTCACTTCCGAGTCTTTTTTTTTTCGGTCGGCCACACACTTTTAATTAAAGCTAGAAAATAGTCTTTTTTTTAAACGCCATTCCTCTTTCGAAAGTCTGTTCTTTTCAAGCAATCGTTTAAAAAAAAAATATGAAAGGAGTTTAAAAAGGTCATTTTTATCAGTTTGTTGGTCACATAATGCATTTACTCAGATCATACCTTCGAATTGTATTTAGATGTTTTTCTCTTATTTTCAAATTAAAAAATACCATTAAAATTTTTAGTTTAGAAATATGGCGAATGTTCAACTTCCGTTATTAACTGTAAACAATACATACTCTGCATTCATCTGATGTACAAATATTTTTTAAATGTGAACATTTAAAGTATATTTAGTTGCCTATGGAGAAAAATTTTTGGTAACCATTCTGTGTTAGAGAATCACTCAAATCAACTTTGTGTGTTTAAAAAAAAAGCACAAGTTTTTTTGCTTTTTTTATTAATTTTAAAATTTATCGATTTCATTAAAACGGCGGTAAAACTCAATATTCGCTTGTTTTAGTTGATTTTCATTGTTTCATTATTATTGTTTATTTCTAGGCAAGAAAAAATAAGCCATTATTTTTCGTAAAATTGGCTGCGTAAAATTTCTAATTGTATGTCGCACATGAATTTTTGTACAATATGTAATCTAATTGAAAATTGTTCCTAATAAACTTGAAATAAAAATCATTGAAAAATTTTCTAAACTAAAAAAAATTTATTCGTCAAAATTGATTTTACCCAGCAACAACTCATGAAAATGCATAGCTTATGTCGTGCCTCATGGGTCCGATAGACTAAATTTAATAAGGCACCGAGTTATAAGAAAATAGTTTAATAAAGTTTGATTGTGTTATCTCGTAAATTCTAATAAAAAGGCCAATACATTTAAAAAAAAATGCGAAAGCTCAGTTAGTATTGTTATAAATTGAGCGCATTGTTTTTATGGTTTGTTTGCTTTATCTAGCACAAATGGTCAGCATAATCCTTTTAGTTTTCTTTTAAAAATGATGCCTATCAATGCACTACAAATATATAAATATATATAGATCAAGTTGCATTATTTTTAATATATATTATTCGAAGATAACAATGTATGACGTTTAATGTGCCGTTTCTAAAATTCCTGTTCATTCGTTTGATATTTATTTTGTTTATTTATGGGATTATCCTGCTGGCGTAGTGCATTCAACATTTAATTGGAGAAAAGCAGGGTTCGATGGTATTATGATAAAATTATTTTTCTTTTTCACCATTTTAAATATGATGATTGTGCTATCAGCTCATATAGAGGTCAAATCACTTTAATTGAATGAAAGACATTTCATTAGATAATCGTAAATTTTTCTCAAAATCTTTTTTTACTAATGTAAATTTATTTTTACCGTATTTTGATGGAAAATTTCTTAATCAAATGATTTTTATTTGCATATTTAAAATTCTTTAGTAATTTAATATGTGAATTCACATAATAATCATTTAAAAGTTTTTATTAGTTATCTTGATACGTAAATCATCAATAATTAAAAAATTTTTTTTTTCACTTTAGGTATCTAAATTTCAAAATTCTGATGTGACTTCTAATTGTATCAAAAACGAATAAAAAAACAGACCTGTCAATTTTAATCATTTTGAACATTGAAATGGTAATTTCTATCAAGACGAACATACTTTTTCAGTTTTTTAAATTTTTTTTCTTTGTATTAATTTAGCTTTCAAATTTAAAGATCTCTATGATTTTAAGTTTGTCAAGAACGAAAATCTGCGCTCTAATTATACAACATTACTTCCCTAGAGGCAGACCATATTGTGCTGTCCATTTTGATCATTTTGATCATTTTGACTTTTTTACTTTATACTTTTACTTGTTAAAACTTCCACGTTTCCGGTAGCGATATTAGACATCGTTTAATTGATTTCTGCTTTTGCATTCAATTTAAAATGAGTTTCAGCTTGAAATTTTTTTCTCGATTTATTCTCTAAATACATCTTGTTTTCAATTTCTTTACTTTTATCCTTCAATTTTTAGAATTTTCTAGCTCTATTTTTTCCCTACCAACAATGTTTTGAATGCTTTCTATTATTACACTGCTAAAAAATTTCCAATATGGCTAATAAACTTGCAGCTCGTGTCTTAGCTGCTAAGCCTATAAAAATTTCAAATCGTTTACTTGTAACATTAAATTTTTATTTTAAAATTTCCTGAATTTTTCTAAATTATTTTTAAATAGATTTCGAATAGTCATACATCAGTTTTAAACAATGACAAAAATTTTTGAAATTTTTTCCTAGAGATTAAAGATTCTATATTAAACAAAGTGATATATTTACAACTGCAATTCTTCACAAAATATACTCAATGTTTCGTAATCACTTCTAAACACACAATTTAGATTTTACAAATCTACATATGCATTTGTCACTTTTCGAATACCACACGTGCTAATATATCCCTACAATTTATGAGTTAACCACCAATCTTAACAAGCAAAGCTTCTTTTTATCAACTGCTCTTTATTTACCTGTTTACTGCTACTTCATCAATGCAAGTATAAATCATACTGTACTAAAATATACATTTATGCTAAAATATTTTATTTAAATATTAAATGCCATTGGAAGTAAACTATTTATTCATCCTTTTAAAGGAACGGGTAATGCTTATCTTTTGAATGAAGAGAGCTTCGACGTAAAATTAAAAAAATTCTCGCTTGCATTGTTATTTTACTTAACATTCTCAATAATTTTTTTTTGTTTGAATTCTATCATTCTGTTTTATGCGAAAATTTTTTATTTCTTTTGCTTTTTTTATAAAATTTTTCCGAATTTTCAGCTCATTTTTTAGATAGGAGTAGTTCATTAGATTTATTCTATTCAAACAGCTGCTTATCGAATTTTTGTTTGCTTGAATTTTCCTTATTATTGTGTAAATAGAAGTGTTACTAAATCTAAAATTTTATAACATTCAAACTGTACATTATAGCATCTTTAGACCACTACATAATCTATAAGTTTGAATTTCAAAGCTTCTTCAGATTTAATTTCCTAACTTAGTACTTTTTTTTAAACTCAAAGAACGGTTCAATAAATAATACCTAATTATTATTTTTTTTTTTTTTTTCAACTATTGAGTTGAGATAGTTCCTCTGTGGCTTTCAGAAAACTCAAAATGATTTCAAAATAAATATATACTAAATATTACCAAATAATATCAAATAATATTAAATAATATTGAATAATTCACTTTATTATTTATAGATTTATAGATTTTAGTTATTAGCTTAGCAGTGAAAAACGTAGGTGATTTTGTAATTTTTGAAAAAAAAAACATACTATTAATTGAATGAATATTTTACAATTATGTTCAATGTATCCTAATCAAATTAATCAAAAAAAAAAAAAAAATTATGTATTGCACAAAAAATGAAAAAAAATTAAACACGTACAAATGAAAAAGTTAAAGATTTTTTTTTGTACTGTATTAAACAAATTCCATAACATTTAGACGACCTCGAATAGGGCTAATGATAATCTTGTTGAAAATCATATCAAAACGTAAAAAAATTTAATGTTTCGGTAAATATATAAAGCTAATAAATAATTTTGTCGATAAAATAATTCATTATACTTCATAAAGTAATCAAATTGATCTAATTTGAAAAGTTTCGATTTCATATATATTTCATTATTGAATTTTCAATAGGTTACAATATTTATATATGACCTGGTTATGTCTCTTACTTCATACTTCTCAACTTTCTTAAGAAAAATATTCAAATAAAAATGAATATTTTAATTTTTTAAATGAATCTATTTTCGAATTTCAAGCTTTCGTTTTGTTTGGAAAAATAATCTAATTGCAAAAATCATGAAATCTTTAATATTTTACGTTGACACACTGATATATATTATAAATCAATAAAATATGAACTTGAAGTTTAAAATGGTCGCAAGGTAGATTTTTCGGATATTTTTATTTTTAATTAGTTTTTTTTTGTTACCTACCATATTTATTGGTTGACCATTTTAATCTTTTTGCTGCTTTTTTAAGAAAAAAAATTTCCAAATTTTATTTTCATCTCTTTGAAAAATAGTCATCATTAAATCTTACTGCTTCATATTTTTCAATCTAAATGCAAATTAGAAAGAAACACTGTTGAATTTTTGTTGGTTTTTGAGTTTGTTTATTATGTATATTTTAAACAATAAAATAATAGTGAACTTTGAAATTATACTATACAAAACTTATTTTGCAAACCTTTTTTAAGCTGTTCACTCTTTTTTTTTTAATTCTTGATTATATACCATGAATTTAAAGATTGATATTTGTTCTAAGACTTTTGTAAATAGACAATTCGAGGAAACTGAATTTCGCACAAAAAAGTGATTTTCAGTCTTTATTAAATTTTCGTGTCTATGCTAGTAGTATCTAATTATATTTTTTTGACTAAACGAAGTTTGGAAAGCACAAGTTGTATACCTCTTTAAAAAAAACTGTGGTGTTGATTATGAAATGAGTGCAAAATGGAAAATTACTCGGAAATAGCGTGTTTAACACAATGTTTTCCTTATCTAGCATATAAAAATATTTGTTATTTAGTAATATATGCATAGTAATTTTGTACGAATCGGAATATATTTACAATGTTTTTTTTCTATCGTTATCATTTAGGACAAAAGAAAAAAGAATGAATTTATCGTTTTTGTAATAATACTGGCTAAAAAAAAAAGAATTTAAGAAAAAGGATTTAAGAATATTCTTAAGAGTATTTTTTTTCGGGCTATATCAGGAATATTTTTTGGAATCAAAATATAGTCAGATGATGAAATTCTATAAAATGACATTTAATATAATGTTTCATAGAATTTCTCATCAAAGATTTTCCGTCATGAAATTTCTTTTAGTTACTTTCTCCAACTTAATAATCATTGAGTTCATATTGTTATAAGATAATAGTAATAAATTGTAAACAATTCTTCAAAAAAAAAAAGTATTTGAATTTTTTCTTTTTTTTTTCGATTATTATTCAGTAACAAATGGCAAAGAGAGTTCAAAAAATTTAAAGAAAATAACTATTTTATACGAATTAGAGCATTAAATGGCTTTAAAGATGTTCGAAAAAATTGTGAATTTGTAATATTTGCTCGATTCATTAAATATTTACAAAGAAAATATATTTTGTTACATGTCGATTATATACCAAATAGTATCTTAAACAAGAATTTATTCTGAAAATTTTCTAGGTAATAGTAGTTTATTTTCAAAATGAATATAATTTAATGTAAAACTTATTACGATTAAAAATCAGATTTTTTAAAGCAAATGGCTTGTTCAAATTAAATTATTATTAAATAGACTAGCAATTAACCCGTGCAAGGCATTATCATGTCATAAAAATTTGTTTATTCCACTTCTCTATTACCTCGTATATTTAGAGTGATAGCGAAATGTGTAAGCAAATTTATATTTTTATTTTATATATTATCGAAAAAGAAATCTCCATCCCGTAATCATTCGTTTTTTTAGCACAGAAGGGATTCTTCTGAGAATTGATCCTTTTTCAATTAATAATTACACACCAGAAGCATGTCCAGGCTAATTGTTTTTTATGTTTAATAATTATTAATAATAAAACTTAAATAGCATTAATAGAATATTAAAAACAAATAATTTGCACATATATTTACAGCTGATACATTTTAGATTTTTATACCCGGAATTTATTGAAACAATATACGAGTTGTTGTGCTGGTAAAAAAAAGTTAAAACAGAAAAATTCAAACATAATTTCACGTATTAGACCAATCTGAATCACTTATATATATCTATCACTTTTAAGCACTCATAAAGATTATTAAAAAATTCCAGACCTCGCCAATTTAAGTGTCTTGTTAGCATATGGTACATATGATTTTTTTTACTCTGTTGACCAACACTAAGAAATTGCTATATTTAACCATTTTTAAGCACTTTTAGTATATGTTGTATTTAAAAGTATACTCTACAAGTTAAGGGTATAGAATCTCTAAATTCTTACTTTCATACAATAAATTTGAATCATTTTTGTGTAGACTAGAATGCAATGATTACTTGAGTATAAATTTTAAAATTGTTTTTTTTGCTATAAAATAGAACACATTTTTGATACAAAAAAATTGAAAATTAAATATCTATACATCAAATCAAAAGCTACTATCTTCTAAATTTAAAGGTTGCTATTTAATGCTTTAATTGTATCCTTAGCCAGTAAATATACTTTTAAAATTTTCTAGATGAAAACAGTATACAAGTCAAACAAAATTAAAGTGCGTGGTTGTAATTTTAGAGTGTGTAATTTCTTGTAAACTAAAATAAATTTTTTAAGTGTTGCTAAGTCCCACTAAACACCAAGTGCCATAAGTACTATAAAATACCATATTAAGGCATCGAAAATCTCAGCATAGACTCAAGTCTATGATTAAAATAAGTATTTGAACTTTTCGAACCATGATGGTGATGATCAAAATAATTTTCTAAGGTATTACGACTTCTTAAGTTAACCAAGTATGTTTGAGATATGTTGTTAGGATTTTGTAAGCTACAATTTTTTTTACTTTAACGATTCTTTCCGCTTTATTGAAAAATCATTATCAAACTCAAAATTATGTTTTTTATTTAGTTAACACGTTTTTTTTTTTTCTCGAATGTTTTCACAAATTATAAATAGTCTCTCAAGTTCGTTCATTATTAAAATAGTAAAGAAAAATTTAAGCTGTAAAATTTTTAATAAGAATTATTGATAGATATTATTCATCAAATGAGAACAATTACTAGCCTAAAATTTTTGTGCTGATTCTAAAATGTATTTTTCTAACCAAAATTACTATTTGATGAAATAGTTTTACAACTGAAACCAATATTCTTGATTATAACCTTTGTTTTATAACAGTTTTTTTGGTATTAGAGCAAATTAAATGCTATATATGTATTATATTTGAATTTTATCTGGATTCTTTTCAGCACACTAAAATCATCTATTAAAAAAATTTTTCACGTCATACCCAGCAACTGACGTCAAGTTATTGTTTTTTTTTTTTCTTTAAACTTTCTAATCCATTGATTGGTAATTACTACACACGTAAATATAAAATTTTTTAAAATTTTCTTTTTTTTTTTTTTTTCAACTTTTCAGGCAAAATTGTTCTTCTAAATTTTTCTAATAAATTTTTTTTTACCTATTTATTACTCTTTTAAGACATTATTTTAGAGACCTGTTTTAAATAATCAATACAAAAAAATAATTTGTTTAAGTTAAATAGTATAGATTTTTTAAGTATACATATTCTATCCATCATTTTTTGTTCCTATTCTTTATTATTACTGAATAAGTCATAAGTCTGCTAAACCGTTTCGCACCTTGTTGCAGTCTTTTTCTCCTCATTTATGCTTTATCTTTCAATACGTGAATTAATGATGATTATACGTTTGTATGTCTTAGTAAATTGAAACCTATATTCTATAAAATTATTACTAATCAACAAGCCACAAAGCTACATCATAAATAAATTAAATTGACATACGATATGCGACATATATAGAAAGATTAAATTAGAGTGAATTATTGTGACTACAGATCTCTATTAAGAATTCGTGATAAATTTTGTTTATTTGCCAAATGTTATGATCATCAGAAGAATTTTGCTTATCTTTTAGTCAAAAATTTTGTATTTCTTTATTTTAACTATTACTTTATTTTGATAAATTGGCAAAAAGTGAAATTAAAGAAATTATTTTTTTAAGAAATGAAATCATTATTTTTGTAAATAACTTGAAATTTTTAAAATATTCATCAACAAAATAATCTAAGATGAAAACAAGATCATGATGTCTGTGTTTTTTGCAATGAATCGATTTTTTGATGTCCAGAAAACATCGAGTGTGTAAAATAATCTCTACAAAATTTATTTGTATCTTGAATTTTAGATTTAAGTTATAATATGATATATATTACTGAATAAATATGTTTTTCTACTTTAAGGCAATAGAATATGATTATGAATTATGTATGTTTTTCTGTCTTATACGTTAATATTTATATTCATATATACAACTTATTTTCATAACCTAAATTTTAGTACTTATGGCCTTTTATTGCTCATGATTCATGAGTCACACAATAAAACTACATTCTATCTTTTCTTATCTGCACATATTTTTGATCCTAAAAAAAAAAATATTTTAACTTCTAATGTTGATAGTAATTGTCTCTGGGTGGTCGAAGCAATCTATGACACTGATCTTATTGTGACATTTCGTGTTGTGGTCGCCTGCATATGATTGACCATAATATGTTTGATAATATGAACTACTCAAAATTCATTCACTCATTTGTTATGTATCTAAATTTTTCAATGTTTTTTTCTCATGTTCATAACTTGTAATAAACTGATTCGTCATTTTTTGTTAATCAGACATTTTTTTGCTTAAATATGGTTGATTTGCCATCAACAATTTATCAAATGCCAACATATTAAAACGATTGTCTATAATTTTATTTCATACACAGTTTATTTATTGTTGATTACACCGAATTTTAGTTTCTCAGAATGAAATCAGTAAGTTTTGAATATTAGAATCTCTTGAGATAATGAGTTTGTATGTTAAATACTGATTAGATATTTGCGATCGGATACTTACTATCCAATAACACAAAACTACCAAATTGTCTTCAAGAATTTTTAAACCAAAAATGTTATTATATATATAAATTTTCAAGTGGAGATTATTTTAAAAAATAAAAGTAAAAGTCTCAAAATTTTTGTGAAATTATTCTCTATCGGTCAATATAATAGTGCAAATATTTTAGTGGTTAAAAAATTTCAAATTTCAAATCGAATATTCAATATGAAATTTACTCTCAAATATGTATATAATTCTAAATTATCATTAGAATTTTTTTTAAAATTTTAATTTAAAGGCTCAAATTAAATTGTATGTTGTACTTTATTTCTTTTTAATTATTTATTAAGGATGTCATTTATCTTAAAATTTACTACAAGTAATGTGCGATCATAATATTTCGCAATTGATTTTTTTGTTATTTAATGAAATATCAAGTTTTTCACTATATTGCGATTAGTAAAGAAAATTGATTTTTCAAGTAAAATTTGATATAATTTTGAACTAATATCAATAAATTTCATTCATCGTTCTATAGAAAACATGGATTTATTTCGATCCATATTATTTGAATAATTCACTTTTTCAAGTTTAATTTCAAGAATGGTTTGTTATATCAAATTCATTTGATCGGCAGTTAGCTTGAAATTTTCGAAAACAATGTTAGACTATTTGATTGGATGTTTAAAATAACACACCAAACCAATTTGACCGCTAGTATTTTAATTAAAGAGCGAGACTAATGTGTTTCTAATCTCGCTTATGTTCGCAAAAAAAAATTTTTTGATTATAATGAAAAATAATTTTGGTCTATAAAATTTGAACCTTTTTAGAGACACACTCATAAAAGTATATATCAAATTTATCTCATACTTAGATTATCGTTTTTTCTATTTTTCAATGTTATTTCAATTTAATAAGAAGTCGATTACTAAATTTCTAGCGAATCAAAAAATTAAGAAAGCAAGTTGTCAAAAAAGCGATCTCTTAGTTTGGAATTCAATTACTAAATTCTTAAATTTTGACCAGGGCAGGTCACTTTTTCGTTACACGTATTCACACCTAGTTACCAAATAATAAATCTTTTGTTCATTCAATTCACAATGTGAAACTTATTCTAATGGAATTTTTTTTTCGCTTTGTAAATGAATCTTAGATCATACATTTATGTCTTGGGCACAACAAGGTTTTTATTCTAAAGAAGTATATTGTTTGATTAAATTAAGCAATTATGACTATTCAGAAATAGCACAGTTTTACAATAATAAATTGGCATTCATAATAGGATATTTAGAAAAGTATTTTTTATTTTAGTTTCTCACTTTCAAATAATAGTAGAAATTTTATATGCATTCAATATTATTTACGACTATTAATTGAATAGTTCTAATAATTAGAAGTAGTTTGCTCCATAATCAACATCATTAACTATAAAAATAATCTTAAATGGATATTGGTTTTAGGATATTTTTATATTATTTTTCCAATTCGATAATGAGACATGCCTACCTAATAAATACTGTCAAAAGTGTTTAATACATAAATATGTGCAAGCGATTTTAGTCGCTAAAATAGAACGACCAACGTCACTAATCAAATGTGTACTTTAAATACATTTTATTGGAAATTTTTATTGAGGTACAATTTTGAATAAATACTTATTAAGCGGATTTTACTCACAAAATGCCTCATTTAATTAATATATATTTTTCAACTATTGATAGTAATTTTTATTGTAAATTTCATTTACGCTTTCGAACACATATTGAGTAAATTCGATCGTACAAATTCTTAATTAAAATACCTCTGCACACTAGTGAAATCATCACTAGTTTTTATTTTCACCTTTTTTTCATTTTTTTCAATTTGAACGATCTGCCAAAATAAACGATATCATAATAATAAAAAATATTCTTTTTTTCTTGATGCTAATCATTATTTATTGAATAAGAATTCAGCTGAAATTACTTAAATTTCAATTGTTTGTTGTGTTTTTTTTTAATTATACAAAAAATTATAGTTGAGACTTATCACACTTTTATATTTAAATGAAACTAAAAGATCTTGTTATTAAACAGGTGATAAATATATCAGTGGTTTTAAATAAGAAATATTTTATCCGAAACCTTAGATTTTAAACACTCAATATAATTAAAGTATAATATAATAATGTGTATTATTAACAACTAATATTTGTGAAAATGTGTCTATTTTGAACATATTTTTATGATTCGAAAGAAAACAATAAATGTATTCAGAACAAGCGAATAAATATTTTTAAATGGAAAGGACGGGCTAAAATTAAGAATCAAGGTGATAAATTTTATTTAACAAAGATCTAACGCCACAATCTGTAAATTTCAAACAGTATTTGTTGTACAAATAGTTTTAATTATATATTGTCTATTTATTTTTGCCAATAGTCTTTGAAATTACTAATAAGCACCCTTCTTAACCTTTTCTCTTCAATAAACATTAAATTTTTATACAACCCAAAATAGGTTGAACAAATAAATTCAGAGAACAAAAAATTTATCAATGAAATAATAAAAATGAATTTTCTTGAAAATTTTCACACAAAAATTATGTAACTGAAGAGTATTTTCAAAAAAAAATTTAATATAAATATTTAGTTATATTTAGCAGCTAGTTTTAAAAAATATTTGCACTAAGAAAGAGTTTGAAATAAAAATAATAATTGATACTATTACTAAAGAGAAATTATTCATCAAGATTTGAGTCGAGATTTTTGAATACATAAGAAAAATGAAAATAAACATATCTTCTAATCTTTTAATGATATTCGGTTGTTTGAAATTACTAATAAGAAATCTTATAAATACTATACATACTATTTTTGGTTATATTCATCACAAATCTAATTATTTATAAAAAGCTGAAGTCAATTCAGATCAAATATACTTTTAATTGATAGAATTTAGTTGTCAGAAATTTTTTTAAGCATATGCCACATTGAATGCTTATTACTAAACCCAAAAAAAAGTATACAATCTGCTTAAAAAAGGCATATGCAATTTAATATTTGACAAAGCTTTATAAATATACTTGTACCTGTTAAACAGCCTAACTTATTATCAATGCTAATGAGAAAAAATCAATTATAGCAACTTAACACTTCCTATTCTTAAAAATTTCTTTTTACATATTTATAGAGTCACAAAAAATTTAATGCTTTTTTTATTTAAACTTTTGGTTTTGAAAATTACAACTTCAGAAACTTAATAAAATATATCAATGGTGAATATTCTAAAATAAAGTTTAATTTTCCTTTTGTAAGAATAAGAATTTTTTTAAAGTCAAAAATCTTCAAATAATCATTTGCAAAAAGATATTCAAGTTTTCTTATATTTTTTTTTTTTTTTTTGGTTTTTTAAAATCATTTAAATTTACCTGTTTATCGCACTTTATTTTAAGGTGTGTTTTATTTCAAGTGAACTAAAAATATATTGCATATATTCATTTATAAATTTTAAATATTGACTCTTTTCAGAGTTGTATGTATCTGTTTTTGCAGAGTATATAGGTGTTTATATGATAGATAGTCTTTTTTAGACAAAATAATGGTTGGTAGTTTATTTACAAAAATTTCTTTTAGTTTTCGCTATCTGTGCTTGCCCAAATTTAATTGATTAGCAAATTCAACTATTTATACGCATAAAATTTATAAATGTTGACGCTTTGCGAACGGTTTTGAAAATTATTCTATCTTCAAGTCTTAGGTAATATAATGAGCGCTTTAAATTTTAATGATCAAATGATATTAGACGCATACAACAGGTCTAATGATGTAGAGTATTTTAAATACGATTTACTATAACAATATATAAACTAATCTGCATAACTCTTGTCATGTGCTTTTAAAACATTACGATGATTTTATATCAAATTTAATGGCATACTTGTGTGCTAAATATTTCAAAATTTATAGCTTTACTGAATTTGTTTCTATTAAATAGCCAACAAGATCAAAATATTTCTTAGTGTGTTTTAAATTAGTGAGTTTGCATTTTAAATTTTAAAAAAGCTGAGACCGAACTAATAAAATATTTATGACTTAAATTGTGTGACTTCAGAAGCTTATTAACTTGATAAATCATATTTTTGATAAATAATCATTTAATTTAACATAGGATATTTTTTACATTATTTAAGCTTAGAATAATTGTAATTTTTGCAAAATTTTATTTTTAAAATACGAAATTTATTTAAAAAACTTAAAAGACAAATTTTAAGGATTAGCAAAAAATTATTACTAGAAATTCTAGTACATATAAACTATGCATTGCCATTAATAATAGGATTCTTGTTTGGAAATTTTCCGGTAAAAGCTAAAAGGAACATAAAAACAAATAAGTATGAAATAGATAAGTAGCTCTTTCAAGCAATTCATTAAGGCTTCATGTTTCTATATATTTAAATTAAATGAGAATTATAAAAATATGTTAACTTACTGATTAACCGGGCAATGAGAACTATACTGTTCATTTGATTCATTAAATCAACAAAAAAAAATAAAAAGATTATTTGTTGTTTTTTTTTTAACGTCTTATGATTTCAAGCATTTCATGAAAATTATATTTTACTTTCTTTCTTTGGTTCTTAAGAAGCAAATTTTGCCTCACCTCTCGAATATCAAGATGAAGTCTAGATCGTGATTAGTATCTTGCTTATTGTTTTATTGTAAAAAGACAAATTTTTATTGAGCATTCTTTTAAATATAAGATTTGAACAAGTAATATGTGTGTAATTTCTAAGTGAAATTTTAAACTCACCTTCAAATTTCTTCTTATTTAGACTAGTCTTGTTGAAGACGTTTAGATTTTTATTTTTGACAATGTTACCTCGACAACTATTAAAATTTGATGTCCACTTACATTCAAATTGTTAAATAAAACAGATATCAAATATCTATCTATTTTATTTGAATGATCATTTAATAATCATTAGTAGCTTCAATAGTTCGTTTTTACCAGTCTAGAATAAACTTTCTACAATTGTCATTTTAGTGAAATTATTTTTTACACATTGTCTGATCACGATTCCTACCCATTTTGTGTATTCTGATTAGTGTTTTAAAAATATCTTTTAGCATCTGATCATGTATGAATACAATCATAAAATCTCATTATTTTGAAAGATGTTTTTATCTTAGAATCATGCCATTCTAATCTTGGAAAATTGTTTCGAAATAAAAAAAAATTTTTATTTTTTTACTTTGATTGCATAAATTTATAAAAAAGAAAAAGATGATTGAATGTTAATTAATTTGCGCCTTTTAAAAAATTAGTGAACTGAAATAATTTCGATTATTTTTACTTGTGAGAACAATCAAATAAATACACCATTATTCTTATCAATAATTCTAAAGTTGAGATTCATTAGATTTGATGATTCGTTTACTATATAAAATTTTTTTTTCGATAACTAATCAATCTTTCCATTAATGATTAATAAAAAAATTTTGT